>VCRD01002614.1:18260-83112 GCA_006783055.1 Trinorchestia longiramus
CACAGCCTGCATCACTGCAGTGGAGAGCACTCATTCCTTCCCTACACAGCTTGCATCACTGCAGTGAACAGCACTCATTCCTTCCCTACACAGCCTGCATTACTGCAGTGGACACCACTCATTCCTTCCCTACACAGCCTGCACCATTGCAAACAAAATTTGTTATACAAGCCTTAGAAAACTTTTTTAATTCTCTCTCTACATCAATCATTCATAAAATATTATATTATGAATTACATAGTAATTATTAAAGACTATTTTACTAAAAAAAAGATAACTCCCATTCAACTACCATCACAAGATATTTATAAATAGCATAGAGTACATGCAGAATTAAACTACATGATAAATTGCATTATCATTACTATCCTATTTTGATAGAACGTTTGCTCTAAAAAAGCAGTGTGGAAGCAACTCAAGTGAGCAGGTCATGCAGCCTAGCAGCAGTACACAACTAATTCTTAGCACACACCACACAAATATTTCACCAGCCAAAACCATTAAAAATACATACATAAATGCAAAAATAAAAAGAATAATAAATATTTAAACAAATGAAAGAAAAAGCTTATTACTATCCATAATAAAATTTCTCATTGGGTGTTTAATCTAATCAGAAACTATTAACATTTATTTGCTACTCCACTGAATAATTATTAAATTTATTAAAATATTTTTTGTCTTCACAACAGCAGCACAATTTAAATAATGTGCACCATTACCTAACCCGTACTTCACTATGAACTACACATGAAATAATGTCCACCATTACCTGCATTAGCTTCTACAGAGTAAAAATACGGTTAGAGCCTTCCTCGTTCCAGAATCATAAAACTTAATTACGTGAAAAATAAAAACTAATAAATGGAAAAGTAATTTACAAATTTTGTTAGCTGCAACTTTGCTATTCAAACGACACTTAGAGCATCAATTCAAAAGACTTGTGTATACAAGACGAAGCTTCCAGCTGAAGTAATAAAGAGTCAAGTTAAAAAATTTATATGAATAAAGCTCTACATAAGAGAATGGCTAATGTTTTTTATGATTTAATATAATAAATTAGAAACTTTCCACTGAAAACTTCATAAAAGAACCGGACATAAATAAACATAAATACTTTAGCATGTTCCACTTCGTACTTTTTCTTCCTCGGTACTTTTAGGAATGTGGGCTATGTGGCTATTTGGAGGGAGCAAATGAATGACTTGTGGTATATTTGGTTCCGTCACTGGTGATGGTTTTCGAGGATTCCATGTAAAGTTGACATTGAAATCTTTAACAATATATCACTATACATCCCATCAGTAATCTCAAGCACACGAGTCTACATATAATTTTAAATATTTAAAGTCCTTGGTGTATGATACACTGCAAAATGTTAACAAATCTTAAACGAAATAGATTTATCTGTGCTTACTTTTAGATATTTTTAAATTCTCCGTACCAATTCCTGATGAAAATTAAATGGTCGCGCGATTTAATTTAGATTTACCGCAATAACCTCATGGATAAGAGTCTGTTATATAAAGTTTTTTAAATATTGAAGTAAGTAAGTGGATTTTTCTCTTCATATGGGTGGAAGGAGAAGTAGGAAAGGAATTGTATACGATAGCTGTCTCAACGCGACTACAACCAACACCGGATGACCTGAATCAGAGAATGTGTAGAGTAAGAGACCGTATCACAATACGAAACAAGGCCTACGAACTTATCGTATCAGATGCTTGTACAGGAAAAACCTGTCACAGGAAATTTAAGATCTAATCTCTTCTTCTAGTCTCACCAGTTCCATTTTAAAGTAGGTGGGTGCACATGCATGCATCTGATCTAATTACACAAAACCACTAAACTTTCAATTACTATAGATAGTATAAAATTATTTAAAATTAGTATGTTCTACATTTTTTACTCATATATTTCTATATACTTTTCATTCAATTAAATTACTGATATTTTTACTAAAGTCGGAATAAACTTCGAATACCGGCCTCTATCAATGTTAGGATGAGATACAGAGAGAAATTGGAGATCCGGGTTCGAACCCGGCCAAGGACACGAGTTATTTCTCGTACGCCGCGCCGTGCACTCAACCTGAGCCCATGAAGACGCCCATCAACCTCCCGGGATCGTCTCATGGAGCTCACCATCACCCTTACTCTTAGAATGTTAACCTTAAGAATTTGAAAAACCAATGTACTAATGTCTATGTACTGTGCACTCGATTGGAAATAAAGATTGTTTGTTTGTCTATAGACATGATTGGTTTTAAAAAAATATGAAAACGATAGAAAACTTGACGATTATAAATCGCACGGGAACTAACGGTACGTGCGGGGGGCATCATCATTTACGGCGAACGCTTGAAGTTTAGTCTTAACAAACACCAATATAATTGTGGACTGCACGAAATATTGCCTAAATTGTCCTTATATTATATTATTTTATCCAAGTTCTAAACGAAACATTTAGAATATAGAACTAAATGAATTTTCCACGCTCCATCCTAGCATATCTGAATAAATGAATAAATGACATGACATGACTGCTTCCCACGACGGACAGTAGAAGCAAACATACAATAGAACTCATTCTGTTTGTGCAGATAAGCCTACAAATACGTACGATAGTGATAAGTCTGATAACGCATTCAAACTAAAGGAAGAAGTTTGGAAGGAGTAGCAATGTTTCCGTTCACTTCAAAATACATACATTCCTTTGAGAATCTTGAGTAATCAGAAACTTCTAATCAAAATATTCTACATTAAAATAAAAGAATAATCAATTTGTTACAGAGATTACTGGTGTTATAAATAAAAGCAAACTGTGGCATTGATACAAAAGCTTCTATTGTTCCTACACTTGGGCCTTCACTCTTAAAACAGAAATAAAAATGTTAAAATTTAAGTATAATACATAATTTGCTGATTTTTCATACCAACTGAAGCTGCAGATTTTACAAACAGAGGCTGTGGTACAAAAAATCATCCAGTTTACGAATTATCGGGCAGATGCCGTAAACGAGAAGTCGTTAACAACCTAGAAGATAAATTGCCTACCTATGCAATCCTATAAATCTATATTAGATTATATCATGTATAGTTCCGAGGTTTGTTCGCCAGCGCTAGAGCCTGAAATTTCGTGCTTTATAAGAGCAAAGAGAGAAGTGATAACCAGTGGCAGACTGCTAGACTTTGCGAGAGATCTCTCAAGTCTAGCAGTCTTATTTGAACGAATATTTGACAAGCAAATGAATGCATTATATATTGGAGTGTCAAACTATTTTATTCCTGGTTAAACCACTGCAGCCATGATAAGGCATTCTCAGCAGTAACAGACGATTGGAGTGTCAAAACTATATTTAATACGTATATGAGGTCAACTATCAGATTCGCTCAGAGCGTTGTAGCAAAAAATATTTCAACAAGACGAGAAACTGAACAACGAAGGACACTAATCTATTATAATATTGAAGACTCCATCGTTTGGCAGCGTTTGCACAGAAAAATGAAGTAATAGGCAGAGCCAAGCAGGATATTACCTTCCAAATTAAACTAGTCTCGCGCAACTAACGTCCCTGATTCCGTGGTGAGAAGCGAGGGTGACCACTCAAGAGCACACTGTCCTAAAAAAACATTGATAATATTAATACAGTTCAATCAACTTGCTTACCAGAACGTAGTTCAGGAATTCTACCTATTCCCTCCCCCCAGGACACTAAAGCCCATCACAGTGTGTGCAACCCGTGGGGTAAACGCTGATGGAAAACTGTGACATTCCTTGATTTTATTAAAGCTGCAAGAACGATGAGATGTAGCTTAAGTTTGCTCTACACCGTTTCTTGTTGAGGGAACAAGACGCTTGCCACCAGAGCAAGTAGCGGCAAGTGTATCGATAGTTCGATTGTACTTTAATATTCACCATCACTAAATAGCAGACGTAGAACGCACATGAGGCACAGTTCTTTCAGGAGGGTCTAGATTTTATTTACAGTGAAATTTAATGGTATTAGAGTCCATACTATACCATCAAGCTCAACGAGACGCCCGTACGAGCTTCTATTCCAAGTCGCAACACAGAGGACGGCGACTTCGTTCGGAGCATCATTACTACTCATAAGATCTTATCGATTATCATTATCATTACTCTTAGCATGTTAACAGCAAGAATTCGACAATCCAATGTATCTGTACAGTATACTCGATTGGAAATGAAGTTTCTTTCTTTCTTTTGAGGGGCAGTTCCATGTACATCCCACACAAGAAAATTCCAGGAACAAAGAAAGATATGTTATTTCGTGGTAGGACAAGAACACTTTTTATTCTTTACGCTGGATGATTCGTTATTATTATTAGATATATTCCTGGCTCAAGCACCGCAGCCACAATTGAAAGGTTGATTAAGAAAACACAAGCGATGTAATAGACACTTCATTGTGGCTGAATTTGAGAATGTACTTTGTGGCTCCATTTATACAAGAAACAGAAAAGAAAAAAATTACGTACACAAATGTTCCCAAATTCTGCAACACTTTCTCTCCGACAGTCATTGAACTCATCAGCATCGTCCACCAATCTATTGACTCAAGATGGAAGGCTGACCAGCAACTTGGAAATCAACTAATTTACGAGATGATTCGTTTTTGGGGTTGTAGAATGAATAAAGAAATAAACAGACGAATCTCAAGCCGTCACTAGAGATGAAGTATACTCTTCTCATGAATATACTCGAAATCGCGAGAGAAATACACGTTTATGGAACTTCTCTGTTTGTATTACTACAATACAGGGTGTCTCAAAAAAATGTACCCACCCTTTCACCGTTGCTAACATGCTGCCTTCTTTGTGTTGCAGGTGTGAGGTTCGAACCTTTGCGAATATGATTAAATGTGATTAAAGAATCATGTTCGCAAAGGTTCGAACTTCACACCTGCAACACAAAGAAGACAGCATGTTAGCAACAGTTAAAGGGTGAGTACATTTTTTTGAGACACCCTGTATATGAGTTGCGTTCACAAATAATTTTTGTTAGCGGTGGAACTCCAACAGACATATATTCTAATTTAATACGCAAACATATTTAAAAATATATCCTTAAAACTATGTCTGCGTAGAGGTCCGTATTTTTTTAATCATAAACCCAAGCGAAAAACCTCAAGGATCAACAAGATCTGCTGTTACATCAAGACCTACACCAGGTTATATCAAGGCCTACACCAGGTTACACAAAGGCCTACAGCAGGTTATATCAAGGCCTGTAGCAGGTTACATTAAGGCCTACAGCAGGTTACATCAAGGTTTATCGTAAGTTACATCTAGGTTTAGCATAGCCGATTTTTAATTGAAAGTGTGAATTTAAACATGAAAAGTATGGGCATAAATTTTGCCAATGGCAAGTTACTACACAGACAATTAGCCAAAACAGTCACGAGTCAAGTACCCTGATCAAAATTGCTTGCTGACAGCGCAGTGTTCCGTGAGAAAGAGCTTTCAATGAATTATTCCGAAGATCACGGGAGAAAATTCTAGTCCGTACAGAATACAATGTTGGCAACTGGGTCTAAAGAGAAGAAATAATATTCATCATGGAACAATAGATATTCCACCAATTTCTCCAGCATTTTCAAGAACAGTACGGTGATATCAGTAAATAATTGATATTACAAACCTGAGCAGCTGAGGCTCAACTCGTTGATTTAAGACTACAACACAAACTTAACATTTTTCCCATTGAAAACATAAATAATTGTCCATGCAAGCATCCAGTTACTCACAGACAATAATGAACACAGATGGCGGACACATAATTAGTAATAAATTACAGCCTTAAAAAATAACAAAATAACCACACTAACTTAATTGTTTTTAGAAGACCAGCAACAAAAATAACAAAATACAGTACTAAAAAATACACGTAGACCCTACGCCTACTAAATAAATACGCACATCAAAATAGACTAGGGCAAACCCAAAGTACGTAGCTTGTGGTGATCAATTTTTGAGGTAATTCTGTCCTATTCCCTTGCGTTCACACCAAATGAAAGCTCCCGACGTTTTCACTATGAGACTCAATGAAAAAAGATGGGCACAACCAACAGCTTCCTCTCTATAGGCAGTCACACTGCAACAGGGTAAGAGTAGCCAAGAATTCCTTCACATTGGATAGCAGAGCTGAAGAACTAACTTCAATTCAGCGTGTGAACACAAGAAACTTATCACGTCTGCATCCTGATAGCTTTACTTGAAGGCGATTCATAAGAGAATAATGGCAATCTTACTATTGTCTCATGAAAATATAGTGGCGACAATTTCATTCAATTTGAACGAGCTAAGTCCAACATCGAGACGATTGCTAACAATTAGAATACGAGGCACTTTAATCGACACACAGCGTTCATAAGAGCAGAGCTCGCAAAACAGGTTCACATGAGACTGATGACACAATTCTGGGCTGAGTTATGACTCTTAACTATGATTGCTCACAGAATACAACAATGTCTAATTCCTTTCAGAACAATCTAGAGATGGGATGTGACCCTAGGTTGAAATTCACTCGAAGTCGCAGCAAAATAAAGTTTAAGTTCGAGAGTACAGTACAGTCAGCACTGAAGCAGCACACAAGTCACTCACATGAGGCAGCACACAAGTCACTCACATGAGGCACAATTTAGAAAAAATAAATGTATCCAATGAAGTAGATCGTAACCATAGTCGTTTGCTTGTCCTATTACACTTACGAGAACCACGAAAACTTCAAGACAACTCCAACGATTCACAAAACTCATAATACAACTGCTAAGAGGTTAATTATAACATCAAGCTCAGCTGTCATTGTCTGTGCTATCAACATCCATGGTGACCTAAGAATATCTTAGTTGTAGGAGGCTTTAAAATAATACAATCATTATATTATACAAACCTGCATACAGGAAGAATAACACTCAGTAGTGAGATGTAAGGACAAATACCATGTTACAAGAGTGCAAAATACAATCAAACGCTACTCCGTCCACATAAATAATTCATGTCCATGCCAAGCATGACAAATACGAATACTGTTATGCCCCCTAGTGAACACTTCTTTTAATGTTTAACTGAGAAGAAGTGTAAGGAATACTTGTTTTTAATCCACAAGTCAACACGGGGACATCTGCACAAGATAGAGAACTTTATTAAAGTGGGCTACCTCAAATTTACTCATAAAGCCAAAACTGACAGAACCAACTGGGAGTATTGTTTTCATGTTCTGTGTACGAAGAAACGTTCACAACGAAGTAAGTCCTGAGTGCGCAATAAATGCCTTCAATAGTAGCTGGAATGATTCTGTAAGAAGAACCCCACATTCTCTGTGATTACTACATAGGGTGTATAAGAGGCAACTCGATACTCAATAACTTACTAGTGTTGAATTACTTCACCGTCAGCCGATACCCAAGTAAAGAAATGTTGAATAGCAAAGCAAAGAAAATTACACTCAAAATTACACTTGCACTATGTACATCAAGGCAAAAAACTTGAAGTCAAAAGTGGAAACGTTTAGGCGAATGTCTCAATGCAAGTAAAAAAGTAACAAGCCAATTTTTCAAAACTACGGTGAAACTTAATAATTGAAATTTTATTAGTCATAGCAGTGAATACAAACAAGCATGTTCTCAATTGTCACTTAGGTTCTTCTCTTCAACTTGCCATAGTAAACAAATAAACACACTGATCACAATGTAAGGGAAAACTCAAACAGCCCACAATCCAAACCAGGAAGAATCATGCATACCGTAAAAAGATTTTGTCTAGATGCTTGTAAAAAAACATTTCAAATGCATGAACAGATGCATTGCCGTAGAGTTAGCCCCCCCCCCAACAAGTGGAAAGTTATTTGGTAACCGTGAATGCAATATCAGCAGTCGTGAATGAAAATAAGGTACTGAAGTGAGGCAAAACTAAGCACGCTTGTTGGCGTGCACAGATATCTTCAAGATTACTAATGTCAATAAATAAATGCTATACTATAGAACTAAGAGATCACCTTATACCTCGTAAAACTCGAAGCACAACTAGCTAAAAGTTGCTTAGGCCTGGGCCATTACTGGAGAGTTGTCAGCATAACGAAGCACTCTTCTATACTTCCCCATCATGGAAATGTAAGCTCCCATAACTGGATAAGAACTCGTACAAAATTAGATACGCTATACATTTCATTAAAACGATGTGTTGTGAAAATGTTACGTGCCTGATGCTCAATGCTTCTCATGAGATATGGCTCATAGCAGACTTATTCGAGTAATCCATTTCACGTACGAGTTTTCAGAATAACAGCCGATGAAAGTATTTTTCTTTACAGGTAGAGATGAACAGAATAGGTAGAGCGTCTTAAGGAAAGAGTTATGATAATGCTGTGACTGGTCAGTGCTACCTCCTTCACCAGTGCCTCACTGGAACTAAAACTGCTACTTCCTGAGCCAAGGATGGTTCTCAATAGCTTCACGGGAGCGGTCGCCGTAGTCAAAGAGCAGCTCGGTCCCGACAGGCAGGTCCGTCTTGGCCTCGAGCACAATGTGAGGAATTGACTTGACAGTGAAGACGCGCGGGGTGAGGTTGGCTGACTGGCGACTGTGGTTGATGAGTCGGCCCAGGTATGGGGACTCCTCAGTAGCATCCACACTGCACAGCACGTGTTACAATAGAATAAGGCAATAGAAACGAGCCGTTTGGATCATTTTTGGGTTGATCCCAAAGTCCCGTGCCGTATTTTCTAATAAATGTGTACTCAATAAATATGCACCAACTCACTGCCATAGAAGACTCAAGCTACTTTCATAAAGGACATTGATTCTTGAAGCATTAACAATTGAAGTAGTGATAACCAACCTATACATATGGCTAGTGGTTGTATGAGCAATAGAGTGCCCCAATCATTGAGTTTGGCTTCAAAACTGGAGGATTTTAAAACCGCTCGTGCCTTCCTGGTTACCTTTTCATAAAAAAAGTTTCATGTGACTAAATTTATTAGAACATATGTACGTATTGCAACCCCTGGTAAAGCATTTACTAAACTGGAATAATTAAATTGTTTTTATCGACTGAAGCAGGCAGAGTCCCACCATGACATATAATAAGGAAGTAAATGAACGGGAGCAAAATTATTTCACCACAACATTACTGTGTGAAAAAGTGAAGAGACAGTTTACAAGAGTGCATTACACTAGCATTGAATAAATAAAAAATAGTTAAGGAAGGAGAGCACTTAGAATGACTACCAAGCTTAATCATTTCAAATAAGGTAGTTTTTACAGCAACCCATTTGTTCATTTCTCATACAAGGTGAAGTAAATTCTGAGAAAATGGGGTCTGTCAAAATCTCTTCTGTTTGTCAGAACTTGAATTCACGTAAAAATAAACAAAATTATATATATATGACCGACATTTTGATCTTTTATTCATACAGTACTGATGTGAGTAGGACTTTTCATCTCAAGTGAAAGTTTGGTATCTTGTCACACATACTGCAACTCAAATGAGACTGCAAGTCAAAATAATAAGTTTTCTATTTATGAGTTACAGAACAAATTAAACCTTCAACACCTGAAGCATCAAGCTGCTCTGTGAGGCAGCCTCACAGAAGAGTTGGATCAATCCAGTGAATTGCAGCAGCTCCTTGGTATTGGTCAACTTTTATCAACAAAACTGCTGCACACTCCCAATAATGCTAGCAAAAGATATACTACTCAAATCATAGTGAAAATAGTTCTAATAAAGCAGCTCAGATGTATGAACTATTGCTATCAAAACTTTACCAGATTACCCAATGTTAATCATCAGTAAAATCACATACGCAAATCTTGGTGTAACATAAGAAAGAGCTTTGTATTCATCTGAAAACAATCTAGTCCAACAGAAAGAAAACTCTAGCATCAGGATTTTGATCCATAATGTGTAGGTCATTAGCAGCTAGTAAATACTGCATGCAACCTTTTATTTCTTGCTTAACCCTTTCGGTCCCATGATACAAATATCAAACCTTTTCAACATATTCAACATAAAATTTAAAAAAAGATGCTTTGTGATGTTTTACGGTCACTGCATTGTCCTGATCAAACTGTAGCTTGCACTGCCCTACCAGCGTTTGCACAGACACACGTGTTGCTCTGCATCTTAATACGCAAAAAATGACTGCGGCTACCAAAGATGCCGTCGGGACCGAAAGGGTTAAATGGATCTCTGCTTTAATACTTGCTGCAATTTGCACAAATTTACATATTAACGAACTAAGACCAGACATGAAACTCAATCCAGTAATTTAGATGAGCAGTCATATCAGAATTAGCTTTGACCATTTCTGGAGTAAGACTCACAAAGATCAGGGACTTGGTTTGGGCCAATGTTGACAGCTTTCATGATTTTGATGATAGAAATGAGTGAATACAATCTCAGTATCCATTCATCTTCCCTGGTATTGGTAATAGAACCATCAAAGAAGTCATTACTCCACACATTATTATTATTAATTTATTCATGGTTTAACACATTTCCTGCAAAGTGACCCACCAGTGGGTCACACAGATTAGGTTCTGTAATTTTTCAAAGCTTTCTAGGGACTATGTGTACAAAGTAAAGATTTGCACGGGCTAGGCAATCGTCACAAACGTTAACCACCACAGCCCCAATAGGAGTGATCTCAGTATTGATTCTATCACCAGCTTGGTCAACTGGTGAGCGAATCTGCTTGCGAGCGGAAATACCCGGGTTCAAATCCCGCTGCCGACATGGTTGACGCAGCTAGAAATACGGCATGGGACTTGGGTAAAGAACGAATAATTATCGAAGTAATTATCCGACCCAAGAATGGGCCTGAAGGTTCGTTCCTATAGCCTCATTCTATTCTATTCTGATGCACAGAATTAAGAGCCTGCCATCCAATTTTTGGGTCAGGCATCTCTGAGAAAATGAGAGTATCTCAGTTCAAACACTCGTAACACTTTTTTACAATTTTTACCCCATGTAGAGTTCGTCATGAGGGAATAACATTAATGAATTGTAGTAAATAATTCCAAAGAAACACAGACTAAAGTTCAGTTTCATGCAAACATAGGCTGGTAGATACAAGCCAACAATCACAAGTTTTTACATGAAATAATTTTGTCTATGAGCTGGCATTACAATAAATATATTTTCATCTTACCACAGTCCTTCATCTTCATGCCTGAAGAAGTACATATAGCAACCAATGGACTCATCATCTTCATAAGCCTGCTCTCTGGCAATGGCTATGTCGTGAGGCACCAGCTCACCCACATACTCCACCACAAACTCTCCTCGACTGAAAGGTTTCGTGGTCACAACTCCTCGACCTTTACCTGGGAACTCCACCATCTGCAAAATAAAAAAGTTCATTGCACAGACCTAATGAGTAAATATGAAAAGCTAATAAACAAAGTGTCCATCAAGTTCATGTCTAAGTTTAAAAATTTATTACAATGATAATTAATGACATTTGCTAAGAGTAGTATTGAGAAGACTTTAGTGGAGATATCTCCGACAGGGCTCGCGGTTACCGGCGTCCCGGTCGTAAACTAGACTATTGCCAGCCATCGTAAGTGCATAGCTAATCAGGTTGTATTGTGTACAGGTGGTGATATGATATATATATATATATATATATATATATATATATATATATATATATATATATATATATATATATTAGTTATACATTTAGTTAGGAGCTTCATGGAAGTTTAAAATTTGTGTTCCTTGTTGTGTTGCAGATTGTTGTATAAATGGCGGAGTCCTTTGTTTAATAAAGCCACATTACTGGTGAAGCCAAATTTCATTATAATTTATTAAACAAAGGAAGCATTCCCAAGGAGCAGTACCTACGACCTGATCGCCTGGAGAGTGACCCCAGCCACTCCACTGCGACCAAGGAGTGGCTGTACTGGATAAGGACATTCCGGGTCTTCACTCAGGCAGTTCAACAGACTGCTCCAACTGTCAACATGTTAGATTGACTCGTCAACTACGTCACTCTACAAGTGTTTGCCTATATCGATGAGTGCACCACATACGATGCAGCTGAAGCTACCTTGCAAGCATTGTATGTAAAACCTAAAAATATAATATTCGCCCGACATGTACTGGTTACCAGACGTTAAGATCCAAAGGAATCTCTCGATCAATTCCTTCAGGCATTGGAGCTTTTAGCAAAAGATTGTAATTCCCAGGCTGTGGCAGCTGCTGAGGCTGCAAATCAGTATATAAGGGATGCTTTTATGAATGGCATGGCATCCAACGTCATTAGACAGCGGCTGCTTGAGAATAAAACGTTGGATCTGCAAACCGCTTATGAGCAGGCTCACACCCTGGAGATGGCACAAAAACATTCAGCCTCATACTCTCAGACTCTGCTAGAGACTGTAACTGCTAGTGGTGTCATGCCTCCTGGCCTAATTTTCAGTGTCACTGATGGGAACCGGAGGGTAGTAGAGCTAGAGAGGAGGGACTTTGCAGGAAATGAGTTAAACCATGAATAAATTAATAATAATAATGTGTGGAGTAATGACTTCTTTGATAGTTCTATTACCAATACCAGGGGAAGATGAATGGATACTGGGATTGTATTCACTCATTTCTATCATCAAAATCATGAAAGCTGTCAACATTGGCCCAAACCAAGTCCCTGATCTTTGTGAGTCCCTGATCTTCAAAAATGGTCAAAGCTAATTCTGATATGACTGCTCATCTAAATTACTGGATTGAGTTTCATGTCTGGTCTTAGTTCATTAATATGTAAATTTGTGCAAATTGCAGCAAGTATTGAAGCAGAGATCCATTTAACCCTTTCGGTCCCGACGGCATCTCTGGTAGCCGCAGTCATTTTTCGCCTATTAAGATGCAGAGCAACACTTGCTACCCGGAGGGTAGTAGAGCATCCATCGTCCTTGTCTGCAGCTGTAACTCCTGCTGCTCAGAAATGTTCATTTTTGTGGCTATTTTAAGCATTCTCATGCTAGGTGCCCAGATAGGGAAACCATATGCAAGTCTTGAAGAGGAAGAGGCATTACACAAAGGTTTGCAGGTCATGGAAGCAACTAAATTTAGCTCCTAATACCTACTCTGCTACCTCGCTTGCTACTATAGCCGTAGCCTCACCATTGTGTTTGCGGAGGTCAGTTCGTCCAACAAGAATCCATGAGGTTTATGTTCAAGCATTACTTGATACTGGTAGCTCAGAAAATTTTGATGATAAGTCTGTGGTGAAGAGGCTGAAGTTAGTCGTTGATCCTACCTGGGACAAGTCTCTATGGCAGATATCTCATTTTCATCTTCTATCCTGGGTAAATGTACTGTTGAGCTGCAACTGGAAGATGAGACTTATCATAGGATAGTGCTCAAAGTTATATCCCGATTGTGTTGTGAGGTAGTTCACTCACTCGTCTTTGGAGGTGCAATTTCGGGGAGATAAACCTCCTCTTAAGAGGTTTATGGGTTAGCTGCTATGCAAATGCCAGCTGCTACCCTTTTCAGTAATTTATCTTTTGATTGTAGACCAGTGGCAGCCAAGTCGAGGCACTATAGTAAGCCAGATAGGAAGCTCATTGCAAAGGAAACTGCTAGAATGCTAGAGGATGGGATAATAAGGCCCAGTAATTCCCCATGGAGAGCACAGGTGTTGGTAACTGGAGGAGGGAACCACAAGAAAAGGATGGTCATAAATTACTTGCAGACAAACAGATTCACCGAGCTTGATGTATACCCCTTACCTCGCATTGATGTCCTTGTTAGCAAGGTTGCAGCATATGAGGTATTTAGTACTCTGAACTTAGAGTGCATATCATCAAGTGCCACTCAGAGAAGAGGAGAAGCTGTGTACAGCTTTTGAAGTGGGAGGTAAATTGTATGAATTTAACTGCATCTCCTTTGGGGTGAAGAACGGAGTGGCTGGGTTCCAAAGACCAATGGATGACATTATTGAAAGAGAGGGAGTAAAAGGCACCTTCGTGTATGCGGACAATGTCACTGTGTGTGGGAGTTCAAAACAGGAGCATGATGAAAATCCTAAACATTTTCTAGCTGTTGCCCATGAATATAGTCTAGCTCTAAATGAAGACAAGTGCGACTACAAGGCTCAGTCCATCAACCTTCTGGGGTACTCCACCAAGGAAGGCGAGATTCGGCCTACTCCTGAGTGACTCAAACCCTTATTGCAGCTTCCACCGCCTACACTGCATCTCTACGGTGTACCATGGGTACGCTAGCCCATTATGCACGATGGATAAGCGGGTTTTCTGAGAAGATACGTCCACTTACCAAAGTTAACCGGTTTCCACTGACTGAAAGTGAGTTGGCAGCATTTGAGACTAAAATCAGAGATTGCTGATTCTGTAGTACAGACAGTAGATCCCCAAGGGACTTTTACAGTGCAAACTGATGCTGCGGATCGTGGGATTACCGCTACGCGTAGCCAGAGGGATTGGCCTGTAGCATTCTTCACCCGAATACTGTCTTCAAGTGAACAGAAGCATTCTGCTGTGGCGAAGGAGGCTTATGCAGTAGAGGAATGTCTGAGAAAACGGCATCACTACCTAGTTGGTAAGCATTTTCAACTCATTACGGTCCAGAGGAGTGCAGCCTTCATGTTCAACTCTAAAACTACCAGCAAAATCAAAAATGACAAAACAGCCAGGTGGCGTGCCTAACTGTCAAGCTATCATCATGACATGGTGTATCGGCCTGGTAAAGAAAATGTTGCTGCTGATGCTCTGTCATGCGTACGTGGGATAACTGGTATAGATAGACTGAAGGAGTTGCATGAGAACTTGTGTCATTCGGGTGTCATCCAAATGGTACATTTTATCTGTGGTCAAAATCTTCCTTATTGCATTTAAGAAGTGTGACGGATGACTAAAGCCTGCCCAGTATGTTCAGAACTCAAACCTCAGTTTTACAAACCTAATTCTTCTCCCTTGATCAAAGCTACTCAATCATTTGAAAGGCTAAATGTAGATTTTAAGGGTCCTCTTCCTTCAACATCAAGGAATAAGTATAGGCTAGTCATTATTGATGAGTATTCTAGATTTCAATTTGTCTTTCCATGCCCGGATGTTTCTGCTGAGTTGGTCGAGTTTTCTGTATTTGATATGCCAACCTACATCCATCCTGACAGAGAAGATTCCTTTATGTCAGCTCTGGTCAAGGACTTCCCGTCTCAAGAGGAGGGTACTTCCGATGTCCGGGCCTCTTCGTGGTAGAAGTACCCCGCCTCGGCGGGCCAAACACGGGCGAAACCCTCCTGACGGTCTCTGGGGCTCAGGTGCCCCTCTCTCCACTGCTGCCGTTTTTTCGGCCTGTCAGCGTCGCCAACATGAGTGGCGCCGCTGCCCCCTCACCCACCGTGACCCATCCACCAGTCTCTCTTGTTGAGGGGCGGAGTCCACCCAAACCCTGGCTCCCGGAGCTCACGTCCCCTTGCCTTTCCCTGCTCTGTGTGCTCCTGCCGGGACACTGAGGGGAGAGTCTCATTCCTGTGCATCTCCTGCCATCACTGGGTCCAACGGCGCTGCTCTCGCCTCGCTTCGGTTGCTGCCTACACCCCTCCATGGTCTTGCCCGTCCTGCTCTGGTCTAACCCAGGCCTCTACCCCACAGAGAGCCAGAGACCCCTTTCCCCTCGGTCACCTCCTCACCACCCACAACATCACATGTCTCCCTCTCCTCCGACTCTTTCCCCCTACTCCAATATAACTGTAACGGTCTCAAGCATTGTTCTCCAGAACTAACCCATTTCATGGCCACTCACTCCGTCCTCATAGCTGCTATCGAGGGAACAAAACTCTCGCTCTCCTCGAAATCTCGCCCTTTTCCCTCCTATTCCTTCGTCCGTCGCGACAGACCGCCGGGCAGGCGGGCGAAACAATACACTTCAAACTGGCCTCAGCCTAAACAAGAAATTACCTTACCATTCTAAGAAGAATATTCACTTTTCATTCTTACATCAGAAGTGAATAAGTGTGCACCATTATTTTAATTAAACTTTTCGCAAGAGAAAATTCATGCTGCATGTGGTGGGATTACTACAGTGTTATCCATCCCTGGTTTTCAAATGGCAAGAACACACTAACTGCAGATTTATTCTGTGAACAGTTGCAACCTCAGCATAAACATCTGGCAAAAAAATCCCAAGAGAAATGTTGCACTTTTTCATGATATGTAATGCAAAATGGCATTTAGTAGAAATTGGACATGAAAAATATTGAACTTGGCCAGGTTTGTTCTGCTCCATCCACCCAATTCCCCAGACTTTGCCCGAATGATTTACATTTTTATGTTCACTACAAAATGCTCTTAATAGTAAAAAATATTTTGAAAAACCTAAGAACAGATTTTGCTAGACAATTCCTAGAGGCATTTATCAATAGAGAGATCAACAGCCTACTTGATAAATCCCATAGCATGATTGACACAATGTTAAACATAATATTGATTCAAAGTTTTATAATTATTCAGTCATTTGAGCATAAGTATATTTCACTGACATGAAAATTACTCGTAACCCAACCAACTAGCTATGGGAACACAAACAACTCAATCAAAAGTATAAAAATTCAGCAATTCTTAAATGCTCTTACCTTAATACCATCTTGGCATTTTGATTTTATTTTTCTGATGATATCAATCCTCTGTTCAAATTGAATTCTTCGGGCAGTTTTTCTTTTCGACTTACGAAGAGGCAGATCTGATGTCCTGTTTTCATTTTCTTTATTATAGCCTAATGTTCCATAAAATGTTTTGGCTTCAATGACAAATGAACCATCAAATTTTCCCCAAGAGAGAAAACTTTTCTCTTCTTCTTCTATCTTTTCTTTCCCAGGTGATTTCACATTTCTGTAACCAGCACTTTTTTTCTGAGCTTTGTTTTTAGTTGACACACCACACAATGAACTTTTCATGGTTGATTTACACCAAGCTCTCCAACGAGTCCGTTTGTCTTCTTTGTCTGGACACGAAGACTTCACGGGAGAGTTCTTCTTGATGTGTTCACGCATTTGACTAGCTGGCAGCTTCACTAATTTCAGGCTTGTTTTTGGAGCAATGGACTTTACAAGAGTTTTTGTCTTAACAGTCGGTAAACTTGAACTTAGTTTTACACCAGAAGGAAATGACTTTGAATAAAATGATTTGCAGCTAATAGAAGAAGTGAGAGTTGGAGAACTAATTCCATTTCTAAGAGAAACTTCAGCATTAGATTCACTCAGGTCAGTAGTATCATACTGTGAACTCAGTAAAGAAGTTGCCCACTTTCCAAATCTCCTAAAAAATCCTGCCCTTACAGGGGTTTTTGGCTTCACAACTTTTCCTTTTTCATTGAAGCAATTCAATCTGACGGGAGACACTGGAGCAAGACGGGGGTAGCGTGGAAACAAGTTCAAGGCAAGTGAGCAGTCGGCTGCAGACTCAAGCTGACTATCCATGTCCCTTTCAGCCATGATGTCTTCAAGTTAGGAATGAAAAAATAAGCATAATCTGTAAAAAATCAGAAAATAATAAGAAGCCCTGGAAAACAAAAAAATAGAATGATTAAATTGCTGGAAACTGAGATAAGCTGAAAAATTTTTAACTGAAAAGATAATTGTTCAGAATGAAAAAAAATTAAAATATTGGTGAAGTTATGAGATAACACTAGAAGCTAACTAAAAGTCTAGAAATGTTTCACAAAAATGCACCTCCATTACTGAATTCATGATTAAACCACAACTTGATTCAAATAATCCAGAAATTGAACATGAAAAACAAAAATTTGATAATTCAAGATGGAAAATGATGAAGATTAAAAAATAAACATTTTAATGATGAGTTACTTAGTGTGTTAGTCTCCCATGTTTAATTAGTGAATGCATGTGGGTGAACACTGGGCACAGCAGATAACATAATGGAAGACAATTGACAAAAGTTGTCATAGTCCCATACAATGCCTCATGGCATTTTACCCTGAGAGTCCTGTGGTTTGATCTGTAATTCTGTGCTTTGATGACTTTATGTTAAATTATGATATGAGGTATTATGGTCCTAGGTTCTATAACCCATTGTCAACTGGCAAGTCAACTTCCCACATCATAAAAGTTAAATAATTTCAATACAATATTGCAAGAAGTAAAGTAGGATACTGCAATTTGTTTAGAACACATTCAGTATGTAATTTTTATTGCAAGATTCATATTAATGGAGCTACTAAGAGCATGTTTTAAATCTGGAAATTTTAATGTTGACAAACTTTAAGAGAATGATGATAGATTGATCCTATTCTTCACCTTTGTACATAGATCAATATGATTCACAAAATTACATGTATACTTACCTTAATATCTTACATCATTAACTTCACTCAGCTACATACATTAATTTATGGAGCTAATATATAACACATATTCCATAAATATAATAAGCATTCACAATTTTAGGAACAAAATCTCCTGAAAACATTCAAAGTTTACATAGGGCCACATTTAGATTCAGTTCTTTCTGATTACTCTTGAGTTTATGTGCTTTACATCATATATATTATAATCTATATCATTTTCTACAATTACTTTGTATATGAAGTCAGTTTAATGTTTGTTAACCTAAAAAATAACTAGCCATTTATACAGCTAAAATGTAAGTTTTTCAAGCCTGAGGTAGCATATACAAAGTGTGTTTTTAAAGCAAGTATGTACCATTTAAAAATAAAACTAGTAAACTTTTCTGAGTAATTTTATTTTTAGATGAAAGCCTGTAGTTAAATCTACTTTTCTACATACTTGACATCAATATTAAGGCACTTATTGTACAGTACAACCATCTTTTTAATACCATCTTTTTAGAAATCTGCCAGTCAGCATTTTCAGTACCCAGCATGAGCACAACTTTTGATAATTTAAATGTTCTGTAACAATGGCACAAAGTGCACTTCTAGACACTTGACAAAACTTATCACAATGTCAAAATAATAAAGTGTTGGTTCTCTCTCACTTCTTCATCAACTTCCTGCTCCAAATTAACAGTAATGACAAAGTCACCCATTTCATTCCTCATCATGCACATTTGTACAGACATTTTCAAAAGTCCTCAACCATTTCTGCAACATCACATTGCTCATAATGTTTTCTCCATACACATCACTGATCTGATGATGAATTTCAACAGCTATCATGCCTTTAGCCCTAAGAAACAAATCATAGTGGCAATTTTACAGTTGGTGAGATTCTCAATTGGAGGAGGCATTTCAAATACTCACAAACAAACTTACATGCACAAAATGACTCCATATTAGCATCTGTTGCTTGCCAACAGAGTGCAGTACACAGCCTGCATGTATCAAATTCAGACAGCAAAGTTGCATTGGAAAAATTTAAAAATTGTATTTACTTTAAAACTGTGTCTTGCTGATAGAGAAAACAATAACAGAAGAAAAACATAACATTTTGATAAGTAAGATAATGGTACACTCACACATTGCTATTATCTTGGAATACATCACTGAGTGAGGGAAAATTCTTGTTTTTTAGAACAATTTTCAAGTTTACCAGATTCCTTTTTAGTGCAGCAATAGATGTCTATTGATTCCTAACTTTGATTACTACATAGGAACAATTTTAAATCTGTGCCTAGAATTTCAGATATAATTATGATAAAATCTGGATACTAGGCAGTTGAAATAAGAGCCCCTTGGCAACATGCATAATATGCTCTATAGACAGGATTCTAAAGAACTAAGTTATAGCCAGTGCAAGGCACAAAAACCAACATTCTGGTAGGGAATTATTTGCATTAATCCCAATTCTCTGTTGATTTTAGGAGGTATATGGGTTACCTCTTACCACTTTTTAGTGCCCTTCATGTTATCTATTTGTTTTATATTTGTGTCACTTATTTTTAGGTAAAAACTCTAACCATGTTTGAAACTCTAAACATAGGAAATGAATCTTTAGACTCATGAAAAATTAGAAAGACAGAATTGGCAAGATTCAAGTTAAATGATCCTGGCAATTGTGAGGAAGAGCATAATACAAAAAACTGCAAGTAAAATTTCAAAGCACATGCTCCAAACTGGTTGTCAACTCTGATCTTTGTCCCTATGTTTCACTTGACATATGCCTGATAAAATTAAATATTTTGTCAAATTGTGCTAACTCTAACTGAAAATCATAAACAACTAAATGATAGAGAGCAGTTACCAATTAATTTGTGGAAAATCATATGCTCAGCTGTACCAGAGAAAGCAACATGTGCTCAGATGTTTATGTTGTGATCATTATGAGCAGCAATAGCAGTATTTTAGACAATAATGTGATATACTGATTGTAGTGTAGTTGTTGTATTGCTGGTACTTTAATAGAAAATGAATAAATATAGATCCCACTGTATTTCAGTTAAATCTAAGAACTGTTGTTGTTTACCATATTATTAACATATAATCAAATCAGAACTATAGAGAGCAATAATCAAATGAATGTTCACAACAGAAAAGAATAACATAAAACACAAATAAATAAATAAAACAGAGGAATTTGCAGTACCAGAAACCAGTGCAACTTACTTGCCTGAAATAAAAAAGAAGACAAAATGGGCCATAGTCATTTTTTACAGCTGGTAAGGATATAAGATCCATAAGCTTAAGGAGGCTAATTACTAAAAATCCAAAATTTATCAGCAACACAAGTTTAATCATATACAAAATCCCATAAAAAGAATGTCAAATGCATGCTGAGACCAGTAAATTAGAACAAGCATTACAAATAACCATTAACCATATTTTAGGACCTATTTGGTCTACTTTATATGTTAAAGTATTATGTAATAATTTCAAATAATAGAATTGCTGCTACGTTCTTTAAAGGAAAAAATTGAAAGAACAAATGTATTTCTACACAAATAGTAAATAACAGAATATATATTCATGATATGCATACAAAATTTACTATCAAGTATCAAAAAAGAACAAATGGCAGCATACCTAAGAAATATTACTTGCACAATTCAGTAAATGATCTCACTTGGCAACTACACCTTAAATAACTTAACTTCAGTGCCAGCTGGAGTCACTGTTACAGACTTGAATTTCCTTTAAGACAAACACTGCTCATCATCCAATAATAATTACTAGCAGGACCTGTGAAAATTCCACAGGATGAGAAATGTACTGGTTCATTACTTCTGAATTGCTGTCTTTGCAACTAATTTTGCCTTAATTGGTTAACTTCATCAGGATTCATATTTTTAATACTCTGCCTATATCTCTCTCTTTAGTTTTGATGATAATTCATTCTGTCTTCTTCATTCATGTTCTGTTCTCTTTACTGAAATAAATTTTTCAGCCACTCGAGGTACTGTGCCAGCTGTTTCTCATCCATATTTTCCCTTCTTTGATGTGATAAATTCCTTCGCTGCCCGTGGTACTGTGATTGCTGCTCCTCATCCACATTTCCACACATTATTTGCTTTTGTCGACTGTCTCGCTGAAGGTACTCTTCAGGCTGAACAGCGTTCATTGCAGCTCACCGTACTTGCTGATGTTGCTTCTCCTTATTCCTGTAATTCCTTATTCTCTGCCTGTACAGTCTCATTCTATTGTGAGCAGCCTCCAATCTTTGCTCCATTGTGTAGTTCTAAGGCTATAATCAGTACACATATTACCTAAATATAAAGAATAGTCACTGATACTATTGAGACTTGTAACAGATTTGTATGTAAAATATGTATCTCTAATTAAATATGTTTTAATAATTAGAAGTTGATATAAAATGTCAAACACATCAATGCATGTAAAGGCCATCTTTTAATGTTACACTGAGGAATTCGGTCGCTATGATACTGCAAACTCGACGAAAGTGTAACATACTAACTAACTAAGGAACGAACAAGCAGAATTATAATAAGATGGCACTCAAGGTTGTCACGTTGCTAAACAAGACGATAATTCTTCTATTATTTTCTAGGAAAATGTTGACCCCCTCTTTATTTTCTGTCCTCACTCCCTGCAGAACGTAGTAATATGATTAATCATTTCTTAATCTCACTGAAAACAGGTCTGCTCAAAGAAATTAATGGAAGGTGGCCCCGTTTACGGGCAAATTTAAACCAAAAAATTGCCGTAGCAGCTTATTATCTGTTGTTCAAACTGATGAGAAACCACTAAAAATTTTTATTGTTATATAACAGAAAAATGGACTGATTCTTTGGGTTTAGCCACGCAGGATATACCACCTGTTACTTTTTCAACATTGGTGCGGATCATTGAAGCAACACTGTACCACACTTTCGGGCATGGAGCCGCTTAAGACGACTAATTTACCTCCGAAGCCCTATTAGACACGAAGTATGTTCAGAGGTTCAGAACTAGTGAAATATTTTTCACCCTGAATTTGCCTAATAATACCCTAAAACAGATCCGGCTACCCTAACGTCCCGATATGTACAACGTACTGTGCCTTGTAGGTATTGTAATAAATTTTTAGGTACGATTCACATATTATCTCTATAAGTTGCATAGACCAATGATACATGCAAAGTAAGATAAAATTTTCACTAATGTCACATGAGAGAAGCAGGAGCGACTTCACGGATTCATTGTCTGGGCTTAGTTGGTTGATTGATTTACCACGGTAGCACGTACCACCATCCGGAGATGCTTGACTTGACGGACGCACTGGTGGAAATCCGAGATGAATTTATGGTAAAACGTTTTGAGTTTGTGAATGTGGATGTCGCTTATTCCATGCGTACACTAAGAAATCTTTCATTGCATCCACAACAGTCATGTTACACTCCTCAGATATCTTGTAGGGCTAGATGAGGAGTACAACATGACTGCTGTAGATGCAATGAAAGATTTCTTAGTGTATGCATGGAATAAGCGACAGGGATGTTGAATAGGCATTTTTCTTCAATGTGATTACCTGCTAAGCATGAGGGGCTGTCTGTGACAAGTTGGATCTTCCAGTGATGCCCTAAATTGGATGGTCCATTTGCATGGAATGGGTCAGGGTGGCCCCAGAGGAATTAGTTTGGATGACCCTGGTTCACAGGAGGAAAACTCTGGGATGCCATCCTGTTGTATGTGCGTGTGCATCGGAGGGAATTGAAGGCCGTTACAAAGGCCCCAGCCAAACGCTGGCCCTCGATCTAAGTTTAAGTCTAAGGATTTTTCGAACTGAAAAAATACCAGGGGTTTGATTTATTGCACTAATTGATAGTTATTGATCGACAGTTTTGTAGCAAGAATGGTATCTCTCTATGTACCATTCATTTCTATATCTTTAACAAACCGGTTCACGCTCGTTTATATCGTTGCCACCTACTTCGAGCCCACGCAGCCATCTTTTCTTCACACGAGTTAATACGTCCGCTTTATTCTTATTAGTAGGTACTAGCAAAACCCGGATTTTTAGTTCAAAATCATTTGCCTCACCATTCACCTCCCTTTTACTCTTTGTATTCTTCTCATTCTTTTCTCCTTTCAGCTTTCTTTCTTCCTCCAACTCACTCCTCAAGGAAGCAATCCCACCCTTTACCCTTTTAATCTCCTCTTCACTTTCACATCAGCTATGCACTTTCAGTAATCAAACGTTAATTTATCCAGATCGCTCTTATCCATGCCACTCAAACCTTTGCATAACTCTATCTCCTCCTACAACTCACAAGCCATGCTCAGAATCATCCTACAAGAGTCCCCTTCTGAACCTTACAGCCAGCCATTTAATATCTGATTTTGCACTATTTCCAAATGACTATTAATGCATGCAAACATACCAAACCTCAAGTCAGTACTTTACTCTGAAATCTATCAATACAAGCTGACAGATTTAACCTCCACCTAGTACATACTTGACTGTTTACAAAGTTAGCCACAAGAAAGCTATTATCTTCCAAAAATGTTTAGGTCAAGGACATTGTGCCCTTACTTCAAAATTTCACTAGGTTATAAAAGAGAATGCTAAAGTTTGTGAAGTCATGGAACATCTGCCATTCATAAAGCAGCAATTTCTTGATGATTTCATTTAAGTCATTACTGATGGAAATTTTACAGCTGAATTACTTTAGTATATATGTGTAAGCAGGTTTAGAATTGCATAGGGCTGTTGTGTTTTTGCTTGGAATTTATCTTAAAGCTGCTCCATTTCATGGATACTGTGTATAAAATAAAATGACTGTATAGTGTTCAAAAATTAAAAATCATCTTCAATTTTAAGAACTGTGAGTTCTTAGTATTTCAGATAAATAATTCTCAACTGCATTAGTCTATGAAATAGTGGAATATTATTTAATGTTTAAAGTTAAACTGTGCTAGAATGTCTTCTGCTTATGTTTAAGTTTTTATTATTATACAGTATGTAATTGTATGCTACATGTATGTGTAATGTTTTTTCATTTCAGATTCGACCCTAATCAAAAATGGCTTTTATCAAATTAGATTTAAGCAGGTATTTCAATGATTTTAGGAGCTTCTCCTTATTTCCAGTGGAGAAAGCAAGTCATCCAACAGTAGGAAGTGTTGTGAAGGCAGTTTCATCTATGTTTCATTTGAATTCAGGTGAGTGACTTAAGGGTTAGTGAGTTATTATTCTAATGTACTTTGTATTATTATACATTGAACCAGACTATTTGCAGTTTATTAATTACACACAAGTAAAATTGAAACTGAAGAAGTACTGTACATGGCATTTTAGATGTTTGTCTGTTTGTTTTGAAAACATGCATTACAAGATTCAATAACCACACAGTATAGCCTTCATCAGGAATAGACCTATCAGACTAGATACATGAAATTCCAATGTAATAAAAAATTGACTTAATGATAAAAACAATTTCTATCTGTGTGAAGGATTAAATAAAAAATTCTTTGAGATCAAACCTTTATTCATAAAAGCAAACTAGGTCAACATTTCGGAGCTATATTATGGTAAAAATTTTGCACATAACTTTTCCAAAGCACATAGCTTAGGTCAATGCTTAATTTTAGAACATATATAAATATATATATATATATTTAATATAATAAGGGTTGATAAAACTAAAGCGTATGGTACTTAAGCAATGAAAGCTATTATTGCACTTTGCTGTAACAAGTTATGTTAAAGTTTTATTGCAAAAGAGACTGTTTGGAAGAAAGTTAGTAAAAGAAAATACAAAAGTTCTTATATAATATAGAATTAATTAAATGAGTGTTGGTCAGAGAATAATACAAGGATTTCAGACCATTTTCAGTAAGAATATAGAAACCAAATAAATAAGTCCACCACAGTTATTAAGTCTAGTACAAACTTTAGTTACCTGCTCTGTGAACATTAATATATCATTTGAAATGATCACCAGATGCCTGAAAGACTTTACTCACTCTAGGATTTTACCATTGAAACTAATGTTTGGTCAATGAAGAGCTTGAGACCTGGATGCAAATAACATTAATTTAGTCTTTTCCACATGTGCTGTTAACTTGTTTGTAATGTCACCAACTTTGATTGCTAAGTAAATTGTTATATACTGGTTGTACAATATACTCTTCTTTTAACTTGTATTGGTTGTGCAGATGGTAAAAACAGACAACAGCTTGCACTTCTTCATGAAGATTTCTTCATACACCCTCAACTTCCAAGTGATATTCTGCTCAACCTTCCAGGGATATTGATGTAAGTGTACCTCTTAATTTCCACTGGATTTTACTGGGCAGCTATCTCTCTATTAAAATTAATTGATAACAATTGATGTAAATGAATTCAGGTGATTTTTTTTACATTTTGCAACATTATTGAAATTTATGTTACATTTAATTAAATGAATTGTAGTAATGTTTTATTGTGTTGCAGATGTTCTATGAAAGTTTTCCAAGAACCTAGCTAATATTTTTTTTGTAGGGATACTTTTACTTTAGTTATGCATGAAATTAGAGCCATGAAATTAGAGCTTTTTATGCCGGCTTTGTTGTCAAATCTTGACCAATTGAGTAACAGTAATTTAGGCTTACTTGTATTGTCTAGTCTATGAGGAAGTCATGTGATCAGTATGTACTCATACATGTTAAAGCCATGGTTCTAATATCTCAACGAGTTGTGGGTGTCTAAAAGATGAAAATGATTGGTCCTTTTTATTTATTGTTGTAAAAATGAGAGCAATACAGAATGTGACAATCTTTTTCTATGGGTGCTAGGGTGTAACTGGCTAAAAAAATCTAAAGTTTAGAGATAGAAAGGGAGATTACCATCTCCATTTCGGTAATCTGGATTCCGGAGATAACAAGGAACATTTGCAGATTTCCTCTGTATGATGGATGATACTAAACTCATCGTTTACTTACTGTATGAACAAACCAATTATGTAAATAACCGACATATAGTTGGGTTGTATCTAACAGTACATGTATCAAAAGAGGAATTGTGACTGCAGATGATTTGGTGTTTCATTTTCTCAAGTCCATTAAACGTGAACATTGTAACAAGGCTCCTCCACCTGATTCACTTCAGATCAACTCTGTTATCGGAGTAGTCATCTGTATGCTGCCAGCTGTAGTAGTGTTCAACAAAGTGCTTGACTTCGTAACGGAAAGCATGGCAGTTCAGGCAGAGATTGGTATTTTAAGCATCTTAATAATATTAGTGTGTTTACAGTAAAAGTTTCTGATTTGCATATTTGTTGTCAGCAATGAGTCAACTGAAGGGTGAGAGGAATGGGAGTGAAATGCACCATCCTAGGGGACTTGCCGACAGAACTTGCTGTTTGTACTTTTTCATTTAGAAAAAGTATTAATTTTTTCTTTATGTGCTGAAAGTTAATCCGACTAAGACCCTGAGCTTGTTTAGTGTACACTGTATTTGCTTGTAGATTTTGTGTTTTATATGTGCCGCTCAAATGAGGGAAATGCAGAAGTATTGTTGGTGTGTGTAGAAGAAGTATTTAGGTTAGTGTTATTCACTGTCAGTTTTGGGACTCAAATGTGTTGTTTCTCATAACAATAATTTTACTCTCAATTCTATTTTATCTTTGAAGTTTTTAATTTTGTTCAGATTACGACCTATCGAAGACGATGCAGCGCAAGGACTTCAGAAGAACTTTCCTCGTCAAGAAATAGTAGAAGAAAAAGAAGAAGAAGAAGAAGAAGAAGAACAGTGGCTTCCATCGCGCGCAGCTCATGCAGTGGCCCATGACGATCTTGAAGAGCATCCTCATGACTCCTTCAGTTCTGAGGGAAGGAAATCTGTCAGCAGGAATAAAAAAAGGCAAAAGAATATTGATTGCGACGACCAGCATCTTTCTGCTCAGCCTTCTAGTAAAAGAATGAAGGTACAGAAGGTGAAAGACAAGCGTCGTCAGTGCGTTGAAACAAACACTGCTGATCAAATTAAAACTGAAGTAAAGTCCCTCAAGGGTGAAAGTCCTTATACTTCAAAAGCTGCATCGCGGAAAATGAGAGATTTATCATCAGCGACTGTGAAAGTTTGTGGTTCAAATAGTAATTTGGAAAATGCCGTGCTTTGTAATAGCTCGAGCAAACGTGCTTGTGAAAGTTACGATTTTTCAGACACGTGTGATTTCGTACCGCGGCCTGATGATCAGGTTCCTGATAATCAGGTTCCTGATAATTCGTTTTGCAATGGGTCTGTGAACTCGAACACAGAAACTTGTGGGCGAAGTGTAGAACACAATATGATTGAAAATTTTTCTGCGAGTCGAAACTCGTCTGAGAGTAATGTTCGCAGGAGCCGCCCTGAGCAGCTCGAGACGCTGTGCGTGTTTCAAAGTCATCAAAATAATTCAGCTGGTAGAGATGTACACATTCCTGGTCGGCACCAGCAACAGCCTAACGAGACACTTGACTACTCTTGCAGTGTTTTGGAAAAAGATTCTGCTGCAGGTCATTCTGATGAGGAAGAAAGTGGATGCAGAGGTGAAGAATCAGAGGAGTTGGAAGAGGACCGTACAGAAGTTCCTGGCAAAGTCAAATCGAAGCGTCGGCGTAAGCACAACAAGCGTCTGAAGAGAGAACGGCGGCGACTACGCCAACTCGTGTATGGCGAGGACTTGTCTGCGCTCAGTGAGGAGCAGTTGAGTATTGCTCACCAAATAGTGACTATTCTTGAAGAAAAGCATTTAGGGCGTGGATGTTTGCTGTTCTCTACTGAAGATTGTGCTAAGGTGCGTCATGAATACGAAGTAGAGCTAGCTGCACTTTCGGACGTGCCATTTGACCTGTCAAAATTCCCATCCATTGAGGAGTTCTCTAAATGGGCCGAGAATTATGATACTTCTTCTCGCAAGTCAAATAAAGTGTCGTCTCGTAGGTGCAACAATGAAGAGGAAGTTCCTATGTTTGCTTCAGAGCATCATTCAGGAGTAGCTCCTGACAATGAGGAGAGTGGTGCTGATGTACATGTAGTACCCGTGCGGAAGAAACACTTGAAGAGAGCTGATTGTTCTTCTAGCTTACAACATTGTTTTGGACAAAGTAACGGGTCGGTGGATCTAAGTTCAGCTGTAAAGTACACCTCAAATATTACCTCTACTCCTATTTGTGATACAAAGCATTCTTTTCTGATTCAGAATCTAGCGTTCGATTGCACGGTTTCATCCGTTGAGCGTAAGAAATCTAAAGCTGATTTTGATTTGAGCAAGTTCAAAAACCGTGTATTAGAGTGTGCCGAACGTTATCGGTCATCTAAATTTTTTCAAGACTTTCCTCTCCTGAATGATTTATCTAACGGGGAAGTTTCTACATTTGTGCATGAAAGAAAACAGGACAAGCAAGAAAAAACTAGCAAATCCTTTTCTGGATCAAATATTGAAAATTGTAAAGGAAGCAGCAGTCCATTGGACGTAGATGACGAAGCTTCCTTGTTGCCTCTTGATGAGAGAAACAGATATCCGTTCAGAGTGCCTCCAGCTCCTCCCCGTTTCCCCGCCGTCTCTGACCAGGTTAAGAGCAACTACTTCTTCTTGAGCTGCATGGAGGAGGCTCGGGAACCTCTAGTGTATTACAGGAGCGACAGGGCACTTGCAGATCTCGGGGCTGCCAGGCCTCCAAACACTCGTGGCAACACTCTTGCGCCCGAGCTGTCATGTGACTTGCAAGGAATAGCAATGCCAGATAATAATGTACCAGTACCTGTAACCAATGCAGATACGAATGCCCTGGCAGTGCAAAGTTACCCGGAAGATGATAAGTCTTCGGTACTGTCGGTATCTGACTCACAAGCGGATGTTAAAAACGATGCACAAGTTGGGGTGCTGCACAGTGATACAGAAAAACTGGCAAAGGATAATGATGTGGAAGAACTTGCGAGAACTTCAAGTGTGTCTTATTATAGAAATGGGGAGAAATGTGTTGCGTCCAAAGACACCAAAAAATCGGGAGTGTGTAGTGATCCAAATGCGTCAGTTGTGACAGCTAGGCGTGGAGCAGATCTCTCATCCTCGTCTGGTACTACTGAAGTAAATAGTTCAGCTTTAAAGGACGGTTCACAGCATGCACATATTGAACCTGCTGCTTATGATGTTGTTTCAGTTGAAAATTCTAACGAAAGACTCAGTGAAACAACGAACTATGGTAGTTCACGGTCTGTAAAGGTTCACGTGCTGGAAGTTGATGAAGATAACTTTCGAGTGCAAGAATCTGCGACGTCAGTTGAACAGAGTCAGCTATCATGTGATGATCCTGTGGAGGCATCAGCAGCTCTAGTCGTAACTTCTGTCAACAGCGACTGTAGTGAAGAAAAAAGTAATGCTAGATCAAACGGATATTTTACTGATGGTGGGCATTCTACTGCCAATAGTCAGAGTTGGTTTAATAATGCTCACCACAGGTATAATGTTATCCAGCCTGAAGTCTCAAAACTTGATGAAAATTCCGACAAAGAAAATGTTATCAAAAATTATGTCGCATCAGCGAAAGATCTCTGTGAGAAAACTGTAAATAACAATAGAAGTAAGAAATATAAGCCTCGTGTTCATAGTGCAGTTGGGAATTTGCTTCAAATGCTCCGCAGTAAGAACCGAAGTCAGGGTCCAGATATGGAACCCAAGTCAGAGTTATATATGACCGATTCTTCTTACTCAGAAGCGAAAGTTGACGTCGAAAAAGAAGGCACTGATAGTAGTTTAAATTATTCAGGACAACCCGAAAAAGAAATAAATGGAACTTATGCTCATAAATATGACATTACTCGATATAAAAGAGTAAGAAAACGTAACAGAAAGACACGAACTTCAACACGTGGACTAGATCATACCCTTAGTGCGCCTTCGTCTATGTGGGACGTGTCTCCTGGTGAGCTCAACTCTGTGGTTGATGACAACCTCCAGCCCTCTTGTGGCAGTGTTAGCTGCTCGGCTGCCAATTGTGAGCTTCCTCAGGAATTCTGCTTGGCGGGCTTGGATGTAAACTCTCTTCCACTGTTGACATCTGCACCTCGCGTTGGTGACGTCATTTTTTTCTACGAGAGTATAGAAAAGAGAAAATGTATTAAAAATACGGTGAACGAAGAGTGCGTGAGTACTGTCTCTGGTGGTGAGCTAGTGCGAAGAACATCTGTTTCTGTCCCTGGTACAAATGATCAGTTGAAAAGCTCAAATGAGGAGTTGCAGAAGAGGCCAGAATGTTCACCAGTTGTAGGACGTGTGCTCGCCGTCACTGACGACGGTGACGTAACACTCAGCACTATAGGTGAGTCTCTTTGCTTGTCTTTTGTGTTATAGGAGTGAGAGCAATCTAGTGATGTGTGTGGTATGAGTTTTGTAGTTGAAAGAAAAGAAAGAAAGACGTGACCTATAGGAAGCGTATTTTTTGCGTTACGAGTTACGCTGCTATAGATGTTTGTGGCGATACTTCAACTCAATCTTGCCAGTTTCACCGTGATCGCCTCAGTTGAACCAAAATGATGGTTAGATTCTAAGCATATAATAATCATAATGTGAAGCTCTTACGTTCGGTAGAATTTTAAAGTTCTTACTCTTCGAGGGGATAAATTTTCCGTGACATGGCACCTACATTGCATAATTTTTTTCGTAATTTTGCCATTTCAGTTGTTTTTATATAAAACATAATTTTATGGTTAATACTGTACAACAATTAGTTAAAAGATAATTTCATTCCTACTTCAGTATGGTTTAATATTTATTCAAGTAATCGAGTGAAAAACTGATTTCTCTGTTTAATTAAGTCCGTTTCTCCATATTTGTTCATTCGCCTAAAAGTATAATTTGTAGGCCATGTTTGTTTCACCTGCATCGCATTGTCTTTCCTTGTACCCATCCACATGGAGGTTGTGCCTCCACGTTATTTTGTACGAACAAATTTTCCCAAATTATGACCTTTGTTCATTGATGTCGTTAAACCACAAAAAAATGATGTAAAATTATGCGGATTACTTGGTGTACCAGTGGATATTATTTGATGACTTGCATTGTAACATCGCAGAAATTCTGTAAAATTCCAAAGAATTCAGTACTCCTACTTTCCTGTAGGAAAATGTAGTCCTGTATGATTTCTAAGTGTATGGATAGTTTCTTGCCGAAAATTGCCACGTCTATTAATTAACATGTTCTTTTGCAGACATTCCTGCCAAAAGTAATGGCGACGCACTAGAGACAACTGGAGGAGGGGCTGCTGTGAGGCAAGGGAACAGGATGAGGTGTGTACGGTGGTCCTCTACTCTGCAGCCGCGACTCGTCTTTCCTTGATCTCTCTGGGCTTGATCTGCATTCTAGTACAATACCTCTTCTTTACTGATGAATGTTTTATTGCGTAAAAAAAGCTCCAAGTGGTTAATGATCGATAATCAGTAGGCGAGATATCAGGAGAATAAGTAGGATGTCACAGAATCTCAAAATTCAAGCGTTGCAACTTTTGGACCGTAGTTTGAGAAGTGTGAGAATGTGCGTTCTCATAGAGCAAAATTGAGCTATCTTTATCCACTAGTCTGTGCTGCTCCTTTTCCAAATTTTCTTATGCACGGTCAATATCCTAACAATACTGTGCTGTTGTTGACGTTTTATCTTGTTTAAAGAAAAGAATAATGCGACTGAAAGACTGACATAACAACTAATATCTCGTGTTTCACTTCTGATATGAATAGTATGACTCAGATTTCATGATTCAGTACTTGGTTTATAAGATTGTTGTAGGACAAGTATCTGCATGGCTAGTTTGTGTTGGCATTGAGAAGTTTGACCGCGCCACACCCACACAATGTGTCGTGCTCGATAGCTTGCTTCACGAAGCAAGTGACTACAGCAGTACGAGCGGCGTCGTTTTCAATTATCCCTAGTAAAAGGAAATTGGTGTTCAATAATAGAGGAAAATTCAAGATTTCTAAAATCAGGCTTAGGAAAATTCTTTTAAAAGAATGCAAATACGCTGTGAAGCGTTCCAGTCGGGACTACTCCACTGATTCTTCACACAGACGGGCATAGGTGGGCGAGTGTTGATCAGCATGGTGGTGGATTGGGTGAATTGTTCAGGCTTGTCTACAACCAATTTTCTTATGTGGCTGTAAACCTACTACTTTTTATCATTTTATGTGATATTTATAAAATAATTTATTTTAATTCTTGATAAAACCGTGCCTGGTGATCATTTATACGCTCAAGAATATTGATATTTTTCTTTTGAAGTTCGGAGTTCTTCTGGATGTCTCTTTAGATAAAAATAGTAATGCATAGTTGAAACTTCTTCTCTACTTTTCATTTTTTTGAGCTTTATCTTTCGTTTTCGTTTTCGCTGTCTTTTTTGCTCTATTGAGTGTTTTGATTGACTTTCTTACTTTATTTCACTTTTTTGTTTCTTTAAGATCTTAAAGCTGCTCTATTGTACTAGGAATTACAGGATGTATCAATAAAATTCTTACGCTTTTATGTTAAAACTTAGAGCCAATTTTCACCGAGTTTGATTGTGATTATTTGATTATTGCCGTTTGATTGTGATAATTTTGGCATAGGTGATTAAACTCCAAGTTTTATAATGGTTTTTAACTATTTGCCTCATTCTTAAGGCTTGGATCAAGGTGGTTGATGTGAGAACTGAGATGAATTTTGCATCTTGCCTCAGTTTTATTGTACGAATTATGTTAGTAATGATTGATCTTATTCCTGTGTATGAAGTTGAGTTTTGTCGTTTCAGCCTTTGTAGGCTTTTCTCGTTTAGTTAATTTTGAGACAGCGGACAGCTATCTAAGATAAAACTTTTGTACGTCCGTGCTTCAGCAAGCGTACGCTGGTGAATTTTTTTCTTAACAAATCCAATTATATATTTTCCGAACATAGCCTTTCTTTCTTACCTAATATTTTTCAACATGCTATTTAAAATTTTAGCCTTGTTTTTGGGCCTATTGTAGATCACAACACTTTATAAACGCACCAATTTTTGTTCTATATCTTGATAAGTGAAAGCAAAGTACGATCAGTTCAGGAAACTTGTTCATTGAGCTAATTTCTGCCAAAATTGTGCAAACCCAAGAAAAATCGAATCTAAATAGCTGCAGTCAGAAAAAATCGTAAATCAGCCTGCCGTGTGTGTATACAATGACTAGTGGAGTTGTTCACTGAACACCGCTCACCAGTTCACTCACGTTCCCCGCAATTTTGGATTACGATTTCCAAGATTATTGGAATAGACAAAACGTTACGTTTTTTTTTTTTGATTTCGGCAGTTAAAGGTTACAATCATCTCTCTTAACAGTATAGTACCGATAATGAAATATTTTGATTCTTGCTGCATCATCAGGTATTAAGAGACCTCTCGCTACTTCATTTTTAGCTTCTACTAGAAAAATTTTATGACTAGCGTGTCATGCAAGTGGCAGACTAGTGATCGAGGCTACCTAATCATTTTGCTAAAATAATGTGAGGATGAATAAGACTCTTATCATTTTCTGTAAATTCAGGTCCAACAAACTGATATTCGGGTATTACCGAGCGTCCGGATGCTAATGCAGACAAACACTATGCGTGCCCAATGCTTCCCGTATCGACTGTCACCAGTACAAACCGGGAATAGAGGGAAATTTTTTCACAATCAATTGTTAAATTAAAAAAAAGGTTTCGGTTTTAACAACTTCCAGCATTTTCCAATGAATCAATTAGTTGAATATGAAACCTATATCGTATACACATTACAATGCACTTGTTACTACCTGTCCAAGTATAAATTTGTTGGCACCAATTCTACAAGTATAAAGTCTTCGTAAACTTTATTGCTGTATGAGGCATTCCTGCGTATGCTGTGGCTTTAGCACGTCCGTGCTTCAGCAAGCTTCAGCAATCACCAGCTTCAGCAATCACCAGCTTGGTCGACTGGTGAGCGAGTCTGCTTGCGAGCGGAAAGACCCGGGTTCGAATCCCGCTGCCGACATGGTTGACGCGGCTAGAATTACGGCATGGGACTTGGGTAAACAACCGAATAATTATCGAAGTAATTATCCGACCCAAGAATGGGCCCGAAGGTTCGTTCCTATACCCTCATTCTATTCTATTTAGTGTTTCGTTACAACTGCTAACGAGTTCAACATCCCGCTATGGAAGTTGATCAAATTTTTCGGTTTTGTTTCGAGCAGTGTGCTGTTCCTGCGCGTGCCCGAATTTAATAAGAATGTGAAACTATATAAATACACAGCATCACTTTCTTGCACTAACAGTTGTATGTTCAAATTTTAGGGATGCCTAAATTTCCTATGTTACTTCACTTCGTGTTTTCTTCTTTTTTCAGGGAACTTCATTAGTAAATAGCTAATGAGGTAAATTACCAGTGGTAGGTTCGATAACGAAAGAATGCATCACAATAATCGATAAATTCACAATTCTGATTCTAGCGATTACGATGTTAATATTTTAGGTATAATCATCGATAAATCCAAATCTTTATTTTTATCTTTATCTTAGAAAACTTATAAAATGCTTTGAAAATGATTAGAAAAGACTTGAAATCTTAGAAAAATTTCAAATTCAATGTATCTCCTGCCTTTTACTAATGAACTCTATTTTTTATAGTAACATAGTTGAATTTTCTCAGCCACAGTCTAGACCAGGTTTTGCAGCATGTTCCCTTTCACAAACATGAGCATGTTGAAGTTTTCATCAGACCTGATGATGAAAACTTTTAGCTCTGATGATGGATGTCCTTACCGAGAGACAACCAGCGCTACATCGCGGCGCTGCTCGGCATCGCCGTGTTGTACCTCAAGAAAAGGTCAATGAAGACCTTCTCTCACTGTTCATGGCTGGTCTACCAAACTTTCCGTCTCTTTGGATAGAGTTTCCGCTTTAGCCCGTGGACTAAACAGGAGCCCAAACTTAAATTATCGATTATCGCTAATTTGGAAAGTATTGGTGATGCCGATGAGTTGATGACGCGGAAGAAAATACTGGAGAACCGACAACTCGATATCGTTATCGCAATAAAATATTGAGATAAACTATCGTGATAACTCTCACCTACTTAAATTACTCACTGGAACGTTTTTAAAATACCAGTTTCTCGTGTATTACAAGTAACCTCGTGCCATACATTGAAAACATCTGCTATTTATAGAACTTTAAGTATTGGTGACAATAGTGCACAAATAATAAGAAGACGCGAAACATCACTCATCAAAAGACCTCTAATTGTAGAATATTTGTTTTGTTTATCCAAAAAAGTAGTATAATGGGCTTTCTCACCAATGAAAAAGTAGGTATACACAAATCAATTTTCATAGGAGGAGGTGTACTAATATCAGTTCATAATGATGCCATCAGAATAATGCAGTCTATCTTCAATTTAACCCTTTGCTTCCTGATTTTAGCTATTTCCAACACTACTCACAGCGTACGAAGGTAACTTAGTTGATTGTGAACACGACAGTTCACATGTCTCTCTACCGTCACGCGCACAGTTGAAGGGTGGAAAGCACTAGTGGACTACTTGCATTTTTTCCCACAGGAGAAAATGCAAGTTGTCCACTAGTGCTGTCCACCCTTCATATAGTAAACTACTGGATCGTAATTGCCTCTGTCTGCGCTGTGTTAGCGACAGCACGGGAGTGGACTACTTGCATTTTTTTCCGTAGAAAATATATTATATTTACCATGGGAAAAAATGCAAGTAGTCCACTAGTGCTTTCCACCCTTCAGTTGACAATGTTAACTTTGCTTGCGGTGAACACCACGGTTCGTAACGGTGCCAAGAGCTCCCTTCAGTAGGCAAAGGATTGAAAGCGATGTTCCTTAAACCAAGGGGTTCTAGAAGTAAAATAAATTTGTGAACTTGCAGAGGAGTTGCTCCTTAACGACTAGGAACCACAGCGCTAGGCCCTGAGAACCAGACCTAATGGAAGCCAATTGCATTCTTAATGTGTTGATATAAAAACGGGCCTCTTGAACTGAGAGCTTGAAAATTAGGAAGCTTTTAAAAGCGTAGTTGGTGTTCTTGAGAGAGTAATATGTACTGTGAATATAAATCTTTCTCATCTAGATGTCTACCGTAATTATTCATGAGAGAAGTATGTATAAGATAGGAACAGGATTCTCAGTTTTCGTGCTATCTTCCTACGATAGAAGTACCATACTTACATCTTTCTTCAGCCTGACGTTGATAACTCATGAACCCATTCAACAAACCCAACCATGACCACTCTCATATGTAGCTCAGTTTTTTTCACCGAAAGAGAAGTGAAGACCCATTATAACTGAGAGGCTAAGAGCAAGGCCCCTTAACCGGGAGTGCTCTAAGGCAGAGCTTCTAGAAGCGAGCTGAAATTAAGGTAGTCTATACAGTGGGTCCATAAAAATTGGGAGGATTTGTGAGAACAAACCTTTGAACGTATCTTGCTATTAGTTAGGGACCAGGTAATATGAACTGCGGTGTAAGAATTAGGATTCTAATGCAATGCATCCCTGCAAGTAAAAGCTTATTAATAACCCACTCCTTCAAAGAGTCTTAAAAACAATGAGTCTTCAAAAACGAACGCCGTGAAAAGTGCAGAGACTGAAGAATGCATGCATTGAAAACGTAACCCTTACTCAGGCATTTGGGTGCAAAATTTGTCTTGACATATGAAACCGGGATTCACGTGAGAAAATATTTTGAATATGATTTTGTATTACATGTACGTTTGAAGTTATCATGTTTCAATTTTATAAAATTATTTCCATCCCATTTGAACAATGAAATTTAAACACTTTTTACATTTTCTTTAAACTCCTCTCCAAGAAAATTAAGAGTGTTGATACCACCCTTCATGAATAAACAAATGAGGGAACTGTGATAAGGGATGATGGAAGAATACGGGGGAAATACCGTGTAGAAAAATTGACAATTATCCAAGAACGAATTCCACCCGTGGCATGATTTTTAAACAGGGATCGTAACTCTTGAACGATGTTCAAAAATATTGGAAAATAAAATCTGTGTTCCTGACTAAAATTATTGGACCACTCAATACTGGCGTCTGGAAATAGACTCAATGAAATGAATATGTAAAAGTTTACAAGTGCGTGACCAGTCAAATAAAATATTACCTCTGGGTACCTTCAATTTCTACTCTAGTAACTAGAGAGTTACTCTAGAAACTAGAGTAACTAGAAAGGCCTGACAACTAGAGTCTAGTTGTTAGGTCTTTCCTTGTACGGATAGCATCCTACTTTGAGTAAATGTAGCATCCTACTTTGAGTAAATGTATAAAAGTTCGTTACATAAATGGGGAGAATACTCATAGGTGATAAATACATATAAATAACCAAACAATGCTATTGTTGTAATGACTCATACCATATTTACATGTAAATATATACAAACATATGTACTGTACATACATACATGTGTTGTCACCTGCTAGAGGTCAGAATTTTTTGTTGGCTAATGTATGTTCTACTTAAAATTACTTTAGTCCATGGAGAGAACAAATGAAGCAGCACACATGTATCGTAACTGTGTTGACATGTTACGAACACTTTACTGGTATACAAAGCAACACACATGTATCGTAAGTGTGCTGATATGTTACGAACACAGTGCTGGTATACAAAGCAACACACATGTATCGTAAGTGTGCTGATATGTTACGAACACAGTGCTGGTATACAAAGCAACACACATGTATCGTAAGTGTGCTGATATGTTACGAACACAGTGCTGGTATACAAAGCAACACGCATGTATCGTCAGTGTGCTGATATGTTACGAACACACTGCTGGTATACAAAGCAACACACATGTATCGTAAGTGTGCTGATATGTTACGAACACAGTGCTGGTATACAAAGCAACACACATGTATCGTAAGTGTGCTGATATGTTACGAACACAGTGCTGGTATACAAAGCAACACACATGTATCGCAACTGTGTCGACATGTTACGAACACTTTACTGGTATACAAAGCAACACACATGTATCGTAACTGTGTTGACATGTTACGAACGCTTTACTGGTATACAAAGCAACACACATGTATTGTAAGTGTGCTGATATGTTACGAACACAGTGCTGGTATACAAAGCAACACACATGTATCGTAAGTGTGCTGATATGTTACGAACACAGTGCTGGTATACAAAGCAACACACATGTATCGTAAGTGTGCTGATATGTTACGAACACAGTGCTGGTATACAAAGCAACACACATGTATCGTAAGTGTGCTGATATGTTACGAACACTGCTGGTATACAAAGAGGTCGTTGACGTGAGACGTCGTGGTTCCTCTATCTGCATTGGAGAGAAAGTTATCATATATTGCCGACTTAGAGAGGTGCATTAACGGTGTGCCATTGATCTCATATTGCGGTCTCAGTCCTATCAAGCCGTCCTCTAAATTTTTTCTCTACAGTTGCTGTGTAGTCCTGCTCTGTCTCTAAGGATGTTTTTATTCAGGGTCAAGGATTTGGAGGCGCAAACTTGGTCTACTGTGTGAAATTTGTTTATTATCGTAAAAACTACCTGTACCTTGTTTTTAATCCAACTTCAGAAAATAAAAATGAAAATAGCAGGACTTTCAATACGTAATCTTTTGTAGTGAATAAAAATAGAGCACTGTAGAACTTTTAAATCGACGGTAACTGATCCCCGTACAAAATTTTTTCATATCAATTTTCTCTGCTTGCGTGTCCGCATAGTTCATTTCTTCAAACTTATTAACCCATCAAATATGTCTGACGGATTGTACGTAGAAAACAATGTATTTTAAATGTACTTAACAAACAGTATAAGTAAAGTTGTTAAGTATGCAATAACCCTCACGACGTCAATGTTCATGGATTAACGTATCTGTATTTCACGACTCTTCAAGACCTCAAGTGAGCATACATGATATTTGACCAAGTTCTTCAAAAAATTGCAATTCACATCTGAATGAATTTGCACTGTAAGAATGATTACTTCATTCAACAGATACGGAACTCATTAGTTTAAAAAGTTCCAAGTACAAATAATTGAGAAGCAAAACATCGACACGCGTGGGCAATGTTGGTGGCAGAGTTAGGACACGCGGACCGCGAGTGTGCACACAGTGGCTGTCGTCTTCATGTCAGAGAATTCGAATTTTAGTTATTACTTTATTTCATCTAATAACCATTTGTAATAAATGGTAATGCTCTTATTCTCTCCATAATTGATAAGCAGCTGTTTATTTCTAATTGTGATTGTTTTTCAGACTGAGCGCGTTACTAGTAAAAAGCTACGTAAACTCTTTCTTGCACAAATTGAGCAGGAACGAATATTTTTGTACAATAGATTAAAAAGATTATGCTGATGACCAGAATGGTCAAACATTCAGAAAGATCTATAGTAAAATTGACTTCTTAAGGGAGAGTTTCACTTGTGGTAATTTTTAGAGCGATTAAAAACATAGAGATATAATAACGTGTCATATAACGACCCTTCTGTAATGGAAAACCAAGAAAGCAATTTGAACTTCAGAGACTTTAATTTGAATTTCAGATACTTTAATTTAACTTCAGATTTTTTACTAACTTCTAATATCTTAGTTTTAGCTTTACTTAATTTAAATTTCAGATATTCCGATTTGAACTTCAAATAATTAATATGAAGTTCAGATATTTTAATTTCAACTTCAGTTATTTTAATTCGCCAGTGAAACGGTGCGGTGCAGCCCTCAATGGTCGTCTACCATCGTAAAAGCCGCTTGGCCGAGACTAACTACGGTAATTTCCAGTCTGTGGCTTAAAACAAACATATTATCACAGATGTTCTCACAATTCTAGCACGCTGGAACTCATCCAACAATTACACTGCCAGGTCGTCGAGGAGTCTAGCGACGGATATGTGGCTTGGAGTGGCAAGATCCCTGATAAATATTTTTAGTGCAGATTCAGAAACAAAAGCCATTTTGGCAAGAGGTGAGTGTAAACTTAGAGGATACTCAGACTCAATGCTGATTCAGCCTCTGCAAAAGTCAAGTCATGTTTATTGCAGCAAATAATATTGAAAAATGCGTAGAAAATTATTCGGTGTGTGTTCAAATGTCCCTAGTTCCAAAGGTAACTTACGATTTTTGCAAGTAATTGGAAAACTTTTCTTCTTAAAAGTATTGGTAAGTCCTGTGCAAAAATGTACCTAAGCAAGAAGGCAAACAACGCAAAACGAACTAATGATGAAAAATTCCACATTAGTTTTCACTAAACAGAAAAATTTATGATTTCAATTTTCTAATGATTCAGGTCCCTATAACATACAAGAAGTAAAACTTATCTACTATATAATAGGGTTTCTTTGTAATCAGTTGAATTGAACCTCTTGTTTTTAAATCATGATACGTCGGCTTACATAATTTATCGACTTCTTGAACAACTTTTGACCCAAACTTTGCTTGCTACTGTAACACTCAGGCAGCCTGTCGACAGCCCAGTACTTGCTGAGCAGCCTTGTGAAGAAATTAGATTGTCTTATAGCATTTCTCACGGTTCTAAACTGCAGAATCAACGCACATTTATCAAAATATTTAATGATACAGAATGTCGTGGTTTTAAGGCTTGTGGTAGGTTGCTCTGCCTCGTCAGTGCTACAGAGTAAGGCCACTGCGAACATTATGATGTGTGCGCCTCTCTCTCTCTCAACAGTTATTTGCTTCATTAATCCACCGAGGTCCGACAGTAAAAGTCTGGCTTAGGGCTGCTCTAACTTATGGCCCTCACTTCTCCAAATCGGCGCGTTTTCTTTTTATGACTAACATAAATTTGAACCATCAAATTTGTGCGTTTTTATCGGCGTATCTCGTGCTCTCCATCACATGCACATGCGGGATAAAAATGCACCCTTCGATGGATTGAGACATCGAACGTCCGTCAGGGGAATACACGCAGGGTGTGAGAAAGTAATTTGGCTGCCTTATTTTTCATAGCAAATAGATCTTTAACTTTGAATATTTAGTTATCATGAATAACCTCCAGCGTCTATTGATAAATAATGCCTAAATCTACCATAGTTTGAAGGTAAAACTATCAAAGACAATGTAAACATTGCTGTGGGCTATATTTTTCTAAACGTATCAGAACATTCCTTGTTTCAACTGATAACCACTGAAAAACTAAGCGCTAATTTTACGCTTTGACTTTTTTAGCTTGCTAGCATGTTTCACGAGACTCAAAACTTATTCTGGAGTACCAGATCATCAGTAGAACGGAGGTTTCTCATTCTCTGTAGGATGCCCAGACCCCTCAAATGATGACTAAACGCGAGACCAGACTCCCTTCTCTCTTCGAAACTAAGTTACATTGTATTTCGTGTCATATGTCACCAGCTTGGTCGACTGGTGAGCGAATCTGCTTGCGAGTGGAAAGACCCGGGTTCGAATCCCGCTGCCGACATGGTTGACGCGGCTAGAAATACGGCATGGGACTTGGGTAAACAACCGAATAATTATCGAAGTAATTATCCGACCCAAGAATGGGCCAGAAGGTTCGTTCCTATAGCCTCATTCTATTCTATTCTATGTGCATAGTTTCTGTTGATTCATTTTAGTTCCTAACACAGCTTCGTTCAATCCTTACACCTCTTTATCATTCAACGTTATAACTCCATCCAGCCGCATCACACTTTTTCATGACATAAATTTTTCTCACAATTACATTGCTTGTTCTATCAGTTGATTGCATGACTTGTTTAATTAAGCTACTCTTTTATTCTCCTCATATGCACAAGCCATCTGAACACTTTCTAATTTACATGATCTGTTAATAATTTGTTGCGCCTGACCTCTGTCCTGCCAACTCAATTGTCTGTAGAAAATATTATATCCTATCTCCATTGAAAATATGTTAACTCCCTGTATATTATCTCCATTGTTCCGTGTCTGCTACTTTGGATGCTAATCTCAGCATCTAGGAATGCAGTCCGAGCACCTCACTCTTATACAAACTTCTTTTTGAATCTTAGAGTTAACCCTATCCTTTGCCGCGGTAGACTCCACTATCCACGATTTTATTTACTTATCGTACAACCACGTTCCTACTTATCTCTTCATCTGCAGAAAAGCTAACACTACCTATTGAATTTTTTTTAATTTCATTAATTTCAGAAAAAATATGATGTCTCTTTTAGCTAAGTTGTACAATTCGTTTCTTATTCTGTTATTTACTATCTACTCTATTATTTTCAACTGCATTGTCTGTTACAATTGCTCTTTCGTTTATGTTGTTTTATGCCGAGTAAAATGTATGACAAAGAAAAAATTATGTTTATCACTTTCTCATATAAAATTGTAACTTCTCTAAGTGAGCGCTTGCAAATACTTTTTATTCCTTTTTTTGAGCGATAAGCATGAAATTTATGAGTACGGAGTACGCGTAAATTTGGTGCTTCCGTTCTCCTTCGGTGAGCTCAATTCGGTCACTGCATTTTAGACTTGCATTTCCGAGCTGAGTTATTTCAATGAGAGCTACACTTACCTTTCCAAAGCGACGATATACGATTTAATTTGGAGCCGAAATTCCCACAAGTTTTGCTTTCAAATGGTAACCGAGAGCTTGTTAAGATGATTCGTGCTACCCGAATCACCTAAAAAGAGTATTTTCTGCTCATCAAAAAACGCTGAAAATCAGCGAGTGTGTAATTTTTTCTAGCAGCCCAGGTTGCACATTTTCCTACGAAGAATATACTGTATTATTAGAAGTAAAAGCGGCTTATCAGATACTTTCTGGTTCCTGAGAGATCATTTATAAACGAGCAATAATTTTTAATGATTTCCATTTTCTTCGTAATATTTTTCACTTTCTGATCTCCATAGTGTTAGTGTATGAAGCTTATATATGTATATATAAGAGATTTTATGCACAACAGATTCTTAAAATCGTACACACGAACGACGAAGTAAAAGTTAGCGCTCTCATGGTTTTTCCTCCACCCTGAAGTATTTTTTTAACTTCATACGAAACTAAAATTCTCCTAAAATGAATAGTTTTCACTATCACTAATAATTATAACTGGTGTATATCGTAACAAGTAACGGAGTATGTATGTCCATTAGAATATTTCTAAAAATAAAGCTTGCACGCTACAGTTCAACACTGAATTCCAGAAAAAGGGGGAAAAAATTATTTCTTCTTTGCCACACATATATATGTATATATATATATATATATATATATATATATATATATATATATATATATATATATATATATATATATATATATATATTTCGCAAAGAAAGACAGTTCATTTGTATGGACGGTAGGATAACAAAATACTATCATGATGTGAGAAAGAAGTTTCAATTCCACAGAACATGACGGTCAGTACAATATTGTTGTAGGTTTAGCTGTATCCGTTTCACAGGTACTAAGGATGCAGAGCTCGTCACGCTCCACTTTCCTATTTAGACCTGTGCAGCTAAACAACAAACCATCTCTTCTACATTAAATAATTTAAAGATTCATGTGTGAAGTCTCAGTATATAGTTAATTTAATAGAAACATGGACGCTGCTTGGCCTTTACCAGCTGCATAACTTAGCGTCTGACATAGCAGGACGACACAGAAGTCAACCCTTAATTTAGGATAGTACAAAAATACGAAACTATTGGAAACGAATATTCGATACTTTTCAAGCTGTCAATCCTAGATAAAGTTTTCTCGTAATATTTTAATTTTTGGGGGGAAATGTATAATTTTAGTTTTATAAGTCCGTTCATGGGTACAATGTGTGCTGAATGTATCGAATATTCGGATGACTTGAACGACGTCCGAGTTTTAACTCAATCTTGCCAACCAGTTTTACGCATAAGCCTGCTGAGCGTTCGTCGATCGTGACCGTACACCTCATCTTTTGCGAGTCCTACTGTAGTGCAACCGAGATATTTTCTGCTGGATTTCCGTAATCTCGGATACGGAAACCTATGTGGAAGTCTTTCTACACTATTTGCGTGCATTTTTCTTGAGTATACTGCACTCACAATTATGTTCATAGCTACATTTACATTGCTTTTAATACTTGAAGTTCTTTCGATCCGTAGTGGTCAGGTCAGAGAAACTAGAAATTAGGTGAACGTTATTGAACAATTAGCTCTCTTAAAGATGAACTGTTCGAAACTATAAGTTTTAAGTGTAACTTTACACTCAATGCATGTGATTTGAGTGAGTGAGTCAAAGATCAAGTCAATAATCAACTCAATTTTATTAATAATCCGTGCTCTAGGTAATCCTTTCCATATTGAACGGTTGTTCAATATTCGCGATCACAACATATGTGAGTATACATTGAATAGCCACACATTCATTGAAAAACTTCCACTGTTTGAAATGTATTCCTCATTTAAAAAATGTTCGAGAGGGAAGATTTAGACTCCATTGGATTTTAGATTCCAATGAAAAAGCTACTTAATGTTAACATTTGTATCACTCGTTCCGTTGCAAGTTATGAACTTCAAAGGCTTGTACAAGGCATTATTGGCACGTTTGAAGAGACAGCTCACTCGACGGACTACTCTGAACATCGCGTGACGCTTGCGAAATTTTTGCTGCCTCTATTGATTAGGCCTACTGAGGCTACGCCAGGTGCGGCATTTTTTTGTGTAACGGGTTGTCTGATGCTCTCTGGCAGCTCCGGTCCGGTGGCAGGACCTACTGATTAGCAGGACTGTTCCATTTAGGTATACATAATATATAGAATGGTTTTTCAATACTTAATGCTAACATGTTAACACCAGTGATCATGCTTTCAGCGACTCTTCACGCCTTTTTTGTGATGTGAAATAGAGGCTCGTATAGGCATGTGCGATTATCTGGAAGTTTGAGGAAATACGAGTTTAAGTCCGTCAGTGTATCAGCCTACCTTGTCCATGCGTCACAAGCAGAGAATATTCGATGGCTGTGTGGAGACTGGAACCCTGAAACCATAGATCTGGTAGCACAAGTGCCGGCTGCCTAACCACTCGCTGGAAGTACATTAATAGAGGAGTGGCCAGAACTCAGTTGCATTCTGTTCCCGAAATGAAAGGTTAATCATCAGTTACTTTGAGGGATGGCGTCGATTGTATAATTTAGTACTTTGTTACTGAATTTCTCACAAAGGAAAACAGTAGGCTGAAATGAAAAGTTGATCAAATTATGAATGGAACAGTCATCGTTTCAGATCTCTTTAGTCGTGAATATGAACATAGTTTCGTGTACGAAAACTGCTGTGCCTCGCGTTCATGTGTCCTGCCCAGTAAGAATAACATTGAAATAAGTGCCTGGACAAAACAAATCATTGAACAGTTACGTCAGGGCAATAAAAACATGAAAATACGGAAGAGCATCAATCACACTTTTCGATAACTACGGGCTGAAAAATTTATGAAATTCAGTATCAAGTTTCTAAATTCAAATTCTTAAAGCAAGTCAAAGAATGTAATTATTTTCAAGTAAATTACACGGTTCGCGTGTCGGTCCTTCTTCCAAGACTGAAATGGTTCGTAAATGAAGTACGAAAAGACACCGTTATGACTTTGATTCTTAAACGATGATGATTCTGGCCAGACACACAAGTGGTAGCCAAGCAATCTCGTTGTTACGGCACGGCGACTGCTCTCTGCAATCTTTGGCTGCAAGTCACTTTTGGCTGCAATGAACAGAAGATGACAAGGACTGAAATTTATAGCGCTAAAAAACACGATGTCCTCCGAGGAATTAAAACTTACTTTGTTCTTGAGAGTTGGCAGAGACAGAGTAGGACAGAAACGCAAGAATCTTTAGATCTTTCATTCATTAAATCCTACAATACAGGCTTTGAAGTGTCGTGAGATGTTCTGAAATAGTCTCTGTTGTCGTCATTTAGGTGTGCAATCTACCTCAAGGTGCGGCAACATTCCTTCCTTTTTTCAAAGTGCTTTGTTTGAAAAAAAGTTATGTTGCATGTTCAGGCCAAAATTTTAGTCGTACCTCATAAATTAAAAATATGATGGACATATCTATGTCCGATTTTCTGCTGCAAAATATTTCAAAAATGAATTTAACATCGATGTTTGTATTTAGAGGAACTGGCGTAGAGCAAAAAAATTCTACATGAAGACATGGATAATTGCACTGAAATAGGTCCGAATCAAAGTACTCGTAGTTCTGTTTTTTACAGAAAGCTGTATGTAAGTGTACATTAGTCTCCAAGTCTGTACGAGAGACGTGTCAGAAATGATGAAAATTGGGTTTCAGAGAGCATAAAAAACTGTTGCTCAGCTCAGAGAAACAGGTTCAGACGTTCAGTCAGATAATGACCGACAAATAATCCAGAACACTCGTGACAGGCGTTCTCAGAAGTGAAATCGGTGATAATGTGCTCATGATGTGATACTTTCCTGATAACGGTTAAATGAAAATGATTTCCAGTACCATGCTCCGAGAATGGAAGAAAATAGGCTTTAGTACTGTAGTTGTACGGTCAAAAGAATGCCACTGACCAGCTACGGAAATCGAAAGAGACGGCTGTAACAGAGTATGACAAGGCTTGGGTTTTATGGCACAGGAAAAAGACGATGGGGTGAGAAGAATTAATAATAATAAATACTTCGTTCCAGAGCGTTGTTCGAGATAAGTGACAGAAACACACGAACTTGTAGATGTTATATGAATTGCATCCTACAGTACAGGCCTTGAAAGGGTGAGACATACTGAGGCCGCTTTCTATGGTCGTCGTTAGGATCCAGGAGTTTGTGTTACAACAGCAAGATCTTTTTTAGATGTTTGAGCTTCTTATGTGATCACGTACACGCTTTCATGTATGTTAATCCGGACGGTCCTGTATATTCATAAAACTTGCAATTTCTACATCCATCCTGTCGTTGTTCAACGATGTGCAGTGACAGAATTTGCACACATCGTAGGAAATAAACACTTCGAATATTTTCAGAGCTTTCGAGAACACGAAAGTAGGATAACTATAAAAGTAATTGGTACTAAAAATTTTGAAATAATCATTACTAGAAGTGTTCATTGTTTACTTGGGGGCGAAAAACTTTTTGACGAAATAATACTATTTCGATAGTATTCCCCTGAAAATATAACAATATTCACCCGCTATTTCATAGTGTGCTATGTCTCAAAATTACGTGTATGATAAAATAAATATCTCAACGAGAAAAAATGCTGTTACGAAGCAATAGAACATACACACTACATTGATTGACTATAAAGTTATGAATATTATTACCCTTTCAGCTGAATAGAAGTGACACAAAATACTGAACGACATAAATAAACTTTGAATTCATACTTTTCAATCTTTGCAATTACCACCCTTGCAATTCTTGACCCCCACCTCCAATCTGTACGTGTGGACTCAGTTTTTAATTAACAGGAGCTAGTTTTCATTGATCTTATGACCCACACTAAGCATGTATCGTTTGAAAAGAGCTCCTACCTGAACAGATTAATATTCAGGCTCAAAGGAAAGCAAAAAAGCAGATCAAACGATGGTGTCTGAATGATGACTACGCAGTCTTTATTTTGATATTTGTAAATAGAACGACAAAAATGTTTGGGTGATGTTAGGAGAAATCAAGTTAACATGCCAAAATTTGTATCTGACATTTTTTCAATAATTATAACTTGGATGGTAAATAAATAGGCAAACAATTGAAATTGTATCTGCCTATTTGTTTACCATCCAAGTTATAATTATTGAAAAAATGTCATGAGCAATTCTGCAACTAAACGGGACTTTTTTGAGGATCTAAATTAAAGGTAGATAAAGCTCGCACATTTTTTAACACAAACATAAATGATGCAAGAAACCAATGATCTGAAGACAGAAATTCTCAGTCGACAGTGTGAGAGTGTACTCCTCAGTTGCTTCGAACAAATTCCCACGGCATGGCAGATACTACAAACCGGTTAAAAATAAGCAAAACTAGAATAGACGAGGCCAAGGCTGCATAGAGAAGGATATTAACTTCTATCATTTTTATCTATCAGAGAAAATACAGAGGGCCTCAAAATAAGTATACACGCCATAAAAACTTGTAAACTCAGTGTTTATTTGAACTCATCTTGTTTTTAATTTAATATAAACTGCACGCATGATTTTATTGTTTCGTCAATGCCAATTTTTAGGCTCATGTCCGTCTATTTTCTGACTTCCTACCACGACGAAATCTTGTTAAACTGCTGTATTGGACGAAGATATTTTGTAGAATGCCTCCCATGTTCACTAGGCATTACACCACTAAACTTTTTACTTAAGAAAAAAAATTTATGCTATTAAACCTGCATCAGTCGCTGAATTGAGTGCAGCCATCGAACGAGAACGCACACAAAGACCAAATAAAATCTTTCGTTATAAATAAGATTCTTTTGCTTCGCGCTGCCAGCAGTGCCTGGACCAGTATGGGTGTCAGTTCAAAACAGGCATTTACAAAGCAGTAAAATCATGGCTACTGATTCTATTAAGTTTTGAAAATTAGATGTATTTTAATAACTATTGAGTTTAAAATTTTTCAAAGTGTGTATGCAGTTTTTAGGGGCATTCTGTAGTGAAGTTTCTTGACTGCATAAGTTTGGTGGAGCACAGAGCTCAAAAACAATATATTTGTCCAGAATTTAACCTTTTTTCCTCGGTTCTATTGTCAAGATTTTTTCAGGCAGGAAAACAAGCCTGAACATGAACTGCTTCATAATTTTGCCCTTTGTTTTTCCGCAAGAAAGAATGTAAGGAAGAATGTAAGGACAATATATAATTATATTCAGTGCATCATTTTATCTCAATAATCCTCATTTTACCACACTTTTCCCATCACTCCTTGAGCGGGTGCTCGGTAGTTAAGTAAATAACTGGCTCAATTACCAGGTAATTACTTCACAGAGCATTTACCAGCTTGTTGCTTAGATTTAGCCCTCACTCCACTCAGTGAGAATGGCGGGGTAGGGACATGCTTGAAAACGGAACGTCCCGCAATATAACTGATATCCATCGAGTAACTGTGCATGTTCGCTTCCCACATGAATCCTGATGACGAAATATTTTAATGCATGACCACGCTTGAAGTAGGATGACGGAGCACGTGTTCAAGGGTCTTTGTCGGAAGAAAAACTTTCTGTATTAATTTTTTATAAACTTCAGTATGCTGTCAACTTCCAGCAGTTTATTGTTTTACTCTAACTCTCTCTAACTCTAATTCCCTTGTGCTACAGAAATTATGCATTGCCGAGTCTCGTAAGTCATCATTAGTTATTAAAAGTGAATAATACATCGCCCGACATGCAAGTATGCGTTCCAGTGTTTATTCAGTTAATGTAACACATCTCACGGTGCTGTAACGAGTCATTGTGATCGCCAGCACCCACTTCGTAGTTCAGAACACAGCAGAGCCATTAAACAGAACTCAGGTATTTTGCTCAGCCTGCTTTTGGAGATTCTTAATGATGAGTTTATCCGTGTTGACATTCCGAGCATCGATGGTGAGCTAACACCCCTTCCCTACTACTAGTAACGGGGAGATATATGTGTGAACTGAGGCACACAGCACGTCTTCATTAGAGAAGTTACGGTCAGTGAAGAGTGTGAATGACTCGCTCGTTGGTTTGAACAATTATTATCGAGTCGATCATCACTTCTTTATCAGTTATGTCCTGTTCAGGCATTCACTAATTTGAAGAATTTTCGATTAACGCGATGGTCTTTAGTTGCCCGCATGATCCTCGTTGTAATTAACACTGTTTTTGTGCTCAGATACTCACAAATTTGCATTGAAAATGAAGCCAATTTAGAGATTACGCACTTGTCTGTGCTGATTTACTCTGAGAGCAACGATCAGGCCGAATACTTAGTAGGGATTAACAAACTCCTGAAGAAGAAGGAGTTGTAAGTCGTACAGTTATATCAGAAGCTTGTAGCAGGACAGAATTTTTTGTAGAATGGTATATCTCCTAAAGTGCCTGGCTCGGCCTCACGAGTCATAGTAAAATTGTGAAAGATGTGCATAGATACATTTTTCGCACAGCAACGTTGAAGCCGTGTGTTGTAGGAATTAGCTATCCGTTGATGCTACGAGAACAAATGAGAACAGTCCGCTGTGCTCGCTGCTAGTTCAGTCTCTGAACGGCAAGTTCGTTGTACATTTTGCCCCTGGAGGCTAGGTGCAGAGTACATTTTGCCCCTGGAGACTAGGTGCAAAGTACATTTTGCCTCTGGAGGCTAGGTGCAGTGTACATTTTGCCTCTGGAGGCTAGGTGTAGAGTACATTTCGCCTCAGCAGGTTAGGTGCAGAGTACATTTCGCCTCAGCAGGTTAGGTGCAGAGTACATTTCGCCTCTGTAGGCTAGGTGCAGAGTACATTTCTCCTCTGTAGGCTAGGTGCAGGGTACATTTCGCCTTTGGAGGCTAGGTGCAAAGTATATTTAGCGTCTGGAAACTAGGTACAGAGTACATTTTGCCTCTGGACGGTAGGTGCAGAGTTCATTTCCTGGAAAAGATAAATAAGAAGAAATGTTTTCTAGCTCTAGTATAGAATTATAATTTCATAACACAGAGTTGAGGTCTTAGGGGCCTTAGAAACGTTTTTGATTTCAAATTAAGTGGCATCACTGTATAAAACAGCGTTTCTCAACAGGAGTCTATGGCCCCCCAAGGGAGCCACAGGCCCCTGACAGAGGGGGTCACGACCAGACGTCGAAAAACTGCAAATACTGATCTTATTGAAGGGCAGGGGGCCACGAGTGCCAGGTGGCTTGGTGATGGGGGCCATAGGCCATCAAAGGTGGAGAACCGCTGGTATAGAGATAGTTTAAGTACACTGAAATATTTTGAATCCCATGATTATTTATTGTTTCTTACAATATGCGAGTATTAACTACTCTTAGTAAAATTAGCTCGGGGAAAACTGAAAGTAGAAGGCAATGAAATAGAAAACTAGTGATACTTGTATTGAGCTTAAATTATGACTTACGATAGAGACGAGACATGAGGTCGTGCCTGATTACTTGAGAGTGAAATGCACAAAAGGAAATACTGAAAATATTTGAGAATGGGAAACGAAAAAATGCTAATGTAGAATTTTAACTAAGGCTCACTAAATGCAAAATTTGGAACAGAAACTAAAAGAGAACTTTTATGAGTTTTTCTAGCAGCTCATGTGAGCTTTGATGACAGTGGGAAGACATCACAACTTGATAAAATATCTCCCATAAAAATATTTTCCCATGAACCATCACACAAAGAAATACATTGCTATAAAGTAACATTCAGTAAAACATGGATCATAACGGTTGGACGAGATGCAGTTGATAAAAAATTGTAAGACTTTTTGCATATACGAACCAATTGTTAATCTTTGATTTTGTTTTGGCGTGGTAGCGTGATTAGAGAAGAGAACAAAAATTTATGTTTGATCATAGTCACTAAAAAGTGAGACTATTATGCATTGAGCTCAGGTATAAAGACAACAAAAGAGAATTTTGTTTATGGGGTGCAAGGCTCCGAAAAAGAAAGAAAATGATATGGGAAACGAACATGACAGCTTGAGAGGCCAGTGAAAGTGAGAGCATTCAACATAAGTGAGAGCATTCAACATGAGTGAGAGCATTCAACATGAGTGAGAGCATTCAACATGAGTGAGAGCATTCAACATGAGTGAGAGCATTCAACACATGAGAGAATTCGAGAAAGACAGTGAATAGAAGCGATGGTAGAAACGTAGATAAGTCTAGTGTGATGAAACAAAAGGAAGGGAAAAGGCACGTGAGATTAAAAGGCGAGTGAGGTAACAACAGAGAAAAATAAAGTGTTTAAGGGATGACTGCAAGGGATGAATAGGGAAGCATGCAACAGATGTCGAGATGAAAGAAGCGAAAACAATTTTGAGCGAAGGAGGGGCATGAGGTTCTGATTGAAAGTACACCAAGCGTCTGGAGCAGAATTATAGAAATAACTTTCAATAGCATTAACAGCATGTTAAAAAGTATTCAGTTTGAGCCGATACGATTGTAAAATCTTAAGATAATGTAGATGGATAAGGCTGTTACGAATATTTTGATCAACTGTACAATGTAAAAGATCATAGAGAAACAGTACTGGAAGCGGAGATAGAAGAACACATGTGTCATGTTAAGTGTTCGTGGATGAATGCGAAAAGAACAAAGGGAAAGTTGAGATGCAAGGACTTGAGATGATAATTTAACACCTGACATAAGGATACCATTCATTTATTTAATGTGTTCAACATTAACAGATTCGTCGTCTTCAGTTTCCGTTGTTTTTACCAAAACATCACGTACTTGCTTCGGGAATGAGGGAGGAAATTTATTTCTCAGACTGATCTATTCCGAAATTGTCACATAAGTTCAGTTAATTACGGACATGATGATAGCACTGATCTAGAAAAATGCTTGATAAAATGTCAATTCTCAACGAACTAAGATTGTAACCTTCGGCGTTATAAATGGCCACTTCATCCCCTTCGAATATGGCTTTGTATATAAATATAAGCAGCGGGTCATACTAAAGACACATTATTGAGTATGAGTATATACTTTTCTGCATTAATGCAGCGTGGAGGGTAAATATAGTGCCTATTGACTGCTAAGCCACAACAGTCTAAATCATTAATCAATTATTTAATTATTAGTTAAGAGCCACTCGTAGTCTTCACTGTTGAATGCAAGTACTCTGGATTACAAGTAGTCTTTGTGTTCTGTATATTCCATGCTCCGCTGTGTGATCCCTGCACTTCATTCAAAGTATAGCGTTGGATACTGTTATAAGTTTTCCAAATTGTAGATCTTCCACCAACATTAACATTTTGGAACTATCATCGTACTATGAGTGTCGAAACAATATTATTCTCGTATATTTTGAGTTTTTATCATACTTTTTCTAAATATCAGGTCCCCCAATACATAATAATGCGATTTTTATCGTTTCTGGTATTTAACAGCATTTTTGAGTGCCTTATGACATCAAAAAATATTGGTATGTTTTTGGACACACTGAAGTTAATTAACTCTTATTTTACAGTATTATATACTAAAATTTCTTAAACTAACTGCCCCTGAAACGTGGGAGTACTCAAGCAGTATTTGCATCACTTGATGCATTATGGGTTTGAATAAAGGAATTCTGCTGCTGCAAAGACTCGTAATGTTCACCAAGTCTGTGGCGACGATAGACTGAATGAAAGATTTCGCTGAAAATGGTTGTAAAATTGAGAACGGGAGGTTTCAATTTTGAGGATGAAAACCAGGCAATATTTCCAATCTAGTTTGACGATAAGCTCTTTGAGGTATCACTTGAAGATCGTGCAGGGTAAGTTGAAAAATTCCCTCAACTTTGCTCCTTCAGACTACCATTTTTTCCCGGAGTTCCTAAAATCATTTAGATTGATAAACTCTTAAGGGCACAACGACGTTGAAACTGACACTTCAGAATTCTTCTGTTCGAAACCGAACGGTTTTTTATTAATGACATCAAAAAGCGTGCGAGCAGAAGGAAAGAATTCACGCATATATAATGATGAAAACTACCTTGACGACGAAATTGCATTAAAATCAAAGATTTGATCACTTGTTTTCCTAGTTCTGAATTCGTTCATCACATAAAAGGTGACCTGATTGCTCCACTTTTTTTGTGTTCAATTCGTTCTTACAAGAGGCGGTTCTGGTCAGTTAACTTTGCTTTATGACTGCTGTTTTGCTGTCATGTTTCTGTATGAGCTGTCATTCCTGTATGAACTATGTTGCTTTTTATACGATAAAAAATTAGGATGCTATCAATGCAAACACTTGTTCTTTCTAAGTGTATAGGTCACTTATTTTAGCGCTTAATCATTGTTCCTAGTTAAAATATTGCGAAATCAAACGCTCAAAATATACGTATAGTATATTTTGTCTAGTCAACAAGGCTATGGTAAAATATGTGTAATACACACTAAGTGTTTGTGCAGAAACTCAACAAAATATTTTGAGCTCCACATAAATATGAAAGAATTACATTGACATTTTGTGAATTTATACTGTGTGTGGGATGCAGGCCTAAGTGATATGTATGCATGTGGAGATCATTCAAACATCCAACCAAGTGTAAAATCAATAGTTAAATGTGGGCAAGTACACCTCTCATTAAATATTAGTAGGGATGTTACTCTCTCAAGCATTGGGATTTCTGGGAGTTGCAGAGAGAAACCACCACTGTATTATGGCAAGGGATGAAACAAAAACGACTGCGCAAGTAACTTGGAGAAGCTATCATGAAAAATAACGAACAAATAAAACTAGACATCCTCGTGACAGTAGTATACATCGTACATCTCATTCTTCCTCAACAACTCTCTCCCCCTTCGATATGAAGAGAAAGCGCTACGATGAATATGGTAAATTCAATTTATAACTAATTTCAAACAGTCGTGGAAAACTTTGCAGTGCTACCCTACTCTCATCGACCTGGCCCAATCTACCCCACCCGTCCTCAAATTCGGGCCCGCCCCGGGATCCATTTCTATTAATTCATGAGGCAGTTTTTTGTAATTTCCGTATGGATTTTGTGGGGCTTTGTTTGGCGGTTGGCATGGCAACCGCGGGTGGGGCTGGCAACTTACAAATATTGGATGGGGGGGAGGGGACGGGGGACACTTTGGGGAGACTATGGGGGATTGTGTAGTCACGGGAAGTCGACGAGTGAAAGCGGGGAGCGTGAGTGCAACATTCGGAGATCATGCAAATGTATACTTCGCATTTAGAAAGGGGAGCTGCATAATGAGTGTCTTGACTAACGCGTATTCTTGTCATGGGACTTGTGAAATTGAAATATTAATCTCATAGAAAAATTTGTCAAAGAAGCTCAAGCTTAAATGAATTTTATACGTAAACATCTTGATACCGAAGTTAATAAATATTTAAGTTAGTACTGTCAAGTTTAAAACTAGGCATGTTTTTCTTATGGTGAACAAGACAAGGCTTATCAAGCAAAACAGAACTCTGTAGTCATATACCAGGAAGATACTGTAAAACAATATGAGGGGAATAAGTATTGGATAAAACATAGGGTAAATTAGTGACAGGAAAATTTTGAGCGCACCAAAAAATCATTTTTTGACTGTTGTCAGCTTCTATTCTGAGTAACCTGCCAATAATAGCAGACACCAACAGTAGTGGAAGTAGGCATCGGTCTTGTCAACCGTCACTGATTTGCTCCAAGTTGAGAGGTCTGGTTACTCATAGCAACTACAGGAAGTCCTTTTGTTTAAGATTAGAAAATGACCGTCCGAAAGACACTGTTTAAACTGCTGCGTAACAGATCAGGTCAAAACACTTGACATTACAACCAGGAAAGTAACTTGGAAGAGATGGTTTAAAATATTGGACGGCGGCTGTAAAAACTCACGAACAATGCACACATTTCGCACAACTAGTCAAAGAAGATGATCATAGAATTTAAAACAAGCCGAGCATTATTTGCTCTACAGAGATACTCCTGATTACTTTGCTGGGGCTTTAATTCTTTTAGCCAATTATTTCTATGTAAAAGTTCATAGTAAACGCAGCTTATGTCGGTCCAACATTATACTGAGGATGAGACACAGGCTGTATTTGATACTATTGTGCGTTAATGTATTTGTACAGTTCGTACTGTAATGACATATCTGTACATCTGGGAAGCAACCGTACACTCTTTCAGTCACAACAGGAAAACTTTCATGTGCGGTTCCATAGCATGCAAGTAAGTGCTTGATTATTTTCCCGAAAAGACAGCGTATAGAATAGACTCGTTCTGTCTCCAGGTTCGTATTCGAAGAAGAGCGATGTGCGTCACAGCAGCAGATGATTGGCTCCTCACCTGCAAGTTACCCAGAACGCAGCATTGTTTGGCTTCCTCCACCCCAGCGCGCGCCTCCTCCCTCCCACTCCCACTCCAGTCCTAACAATCTTCCCCAAACTCCCCCTTGCTCATCGTTTCAGTGGAAAACCATGGTAGTGGCGGTCACAAGGTGTGTTTTATGACGGGTGGACCGTTGCAATTCACGACAATGCTCATCCAACTCCTTTGAGCTCAAGCTACTGCACAAAAAGTCAAGTCTGCAAGAAATTTTTTAGTTTATAATTTCATACTGCAGAAATAATTGATGGGAAATAACAGCGGTTTCTCGTTCCTCCCCTACATTCCCCTGCACTCATGTTTCCCATCTCCTTCACTCCACACCTGCTCCACGGGCAGCTGTGTACTTGAAGTATTTGTACGAATGTGTGTTGAGTATTTCCTTTGTTTGCTCAATCACTTTCATCGACAACTTTCTCATTGCGTGCATTTATTACCAAATTTCTGAATCTCACCTAATGACTGCCAACCATCACAGCTCTCTTTTAGACCACTTTCACGTAGCCAGCGTTTACCAAGTCATGCGCCATTCCGCCCATCTCATTATGATCCACTTTACTGTCATCTCTTGAAACCCGTCGTTAAAGCAGATTAATCTACCGCAGCCTTATGTATTGTTTAGCTTAAGGCCTATTTTGATAGGAAATTTGAAAGTGTACCCTGAGAGCTCATTTCTCAGTATGTAAACTCTATTAGTTGTTCACATGAGATTTCTTTGTTTAATTACGCTTTTAACCGTTATACTTTAGAAAGTGGAAAATCATTAGTTGTTCTCTCACTGGGTGTAATTTTGAAAGGAACTGATATGCACTTGTGGTCAAGAACAGCATAATATTTCTCACTTATTCTCTCCACGACGCCAGCTGAGTCATGGAATGAGACTCAGAATAATTTTGTAGCTTTGCCCTGCGTAGCGTCTTGAATGACAGGTACTAAAGTCCCTGTTTCAATTCAGTACAGTTCTTGAAACATTCGGGTGCCACTATGGCAAGATGAGCCCGTAAACCCTTTACTGTTGTGGTGGACGAATTCGTCTGCAGTCATCAAACTTCTTATATGTAAGAATATAAGCTCACACTTCAACTTATTTTAATGAATCCTTATTTATCTAGATATTTTGTTCAGTGTATTGATTGATGTCAATAATTTTATGATGCTATTTTTTGTGATTGCGTTTGAAAATTTTGATAGTCAAAGTTTTGGATGTGTGCAGAAATTTTTCGAACACATATGCTTTTAAAACTTGCGCAACGGTGCCGTTTGGCTGGTTCTTAATTTGAAGTTGCATAGGTTAAATTGGCAGGTATAGCGTAGCTTAATTCCCAAAAAATCTAACACCTGTTCGACGTTATCATGGATACTGAAGTTCTCACACACGCTATTCACATGAAGTTCTTGTGAGGATCAAGACTTGTTGCAACGCGAGAAGCGGGTTTGAATTTCGAGCTTGATTGAACTTGATGTTTGTTGGGGTCACTTCGGCAAAGAAAAAATGCTGTTACCACGCTCGGCTCTTTGCAGATTACCAACAAAATTAAAGTAAAAATTATAGAAATCTGTGTTTTGGAGAACTCGCAGCAAGCCTAGTAGACCACGTTACTTGAAAAATTATCTACATATATAATCGACTATGTATCTCCATCTTGCTGTATCTGTGTGTGTCCGTCCCATTACTTCCTATCTATTACTAAAGAACAATTATTGAACTGAAATCAGAACGGGTATGCATGTATTACAAGCATTGTTTTGTGGATACCAACGGCATTGATTCACTATAAAACACACCATTTGTTCCGTTATTAATTTTCTTCTCTTGCACGGCCATGTTATCGTTAGGTAAGATACAAAATGAAAGTTCTGTATATATTCAAGAAAAATATTCTGATTCTGATGGTAACACGGGTCAAACTGAAAAATGCATTTTATTTCATAGATCCTTAATTTAATCACTTTTAAACCAAGAAAGTTCAACGGGTACTATCTGGGCCATGTTATCATTAGATAAAATACAGAATGATAGTTCTGTATACATTAATAAAAAATCTTCATTCAAAATACAATATTTCGTTGTAAATCTTCAATACGCTCACCTTTATAATAATTTCAAATTAGTCGAATCTAAATCGTAGAATTTCCACGGGAATGTCTAGTTTAAAATAATTAAATTTTGTGACCAACTTTGAAACTGAATGTTGCAGTCAGGTAAAAATATAAGATTGTGATAATTAATTTTGTATCACTGCAAATATTTGTCTAGAAGAATGACAGTATTTTTGGAGCTATAATGGAGCTGAAACTTACCGGTAAATCAAAGTATTTTGAAGGTCTCTATTTTATGAAGATATTGATTAGTAGCTTACCTTAGACGCGTTGTTCAATGTTATCTAAATTCGATCTGATACGGAAAAATCAAGTAAGTACAAGTATATGAAATATGTGCGTGCTAACGTATTTAATTAATATCTGATACAGAGATTAGATCTCCTTTGAGTTCCGGAAAAACTTGATTGTTAACACATTGTCGAGAATGATACAAAAAAAGGGGGTGTGAACCTGGCGGCTGTTTGTGATGTGCCTTGTCGATTGAATTTAAGACCTGCATTTATCGGAACTAAAAATTAACACCTGGTGAATTAACGGGGTGCTGTATTTGAATATACGTGTGTAAAAAAATTATTTTTCAAATTGTAGTACTTCTCAGTCATACGCAATAATTGAGTGATTTCGGGACATCCGATAGCATTAATAGCCGTCGTAACATATGCAGGGTACTACTATATTGATCTTTAATCCTCACTCAAGAGATTTCCTATGAATATTGTACAAATATTTGACTAAATTTACTCAACAAATCGACTTGGAATCAGCTTTCTGGTGAGTAAACACCGGGTTAGGGATATCACATATCAAAAAATTTCTAAGGACAAGTAATATTTATTGGAAAGTAAAATTCATATTGATAGACAACCATTTTTGACTTTCACTCCAATTTGTACCTTCTGATGGAAGATAAACTGTTTGTATTTTGTTAATGTGTAGTTGTAACTTATATACAACTCGTTTTCAAGTTGCAATGTGTTTGAACATGACGCATCTCAAACATCCGCTACGGTCATTCACTACAATCTCCTGACAGATAACAAGATGATTGAAGCTCAATTGTATCGAAAGCCACAACAAAGTTTTACAGAACTATTGTAACAAAGTTTCCAGCTTCAACCAATCGCTGAGTGGTTAGCCTTTGTCAAGATTATGCGTAACCATATTCAGTACAAGTAACTTGAGGTCAAATACAAGGTTTTGGCTTGAAGTTATCGTTCCATACGCCTTACTCTCTGGCCATCAGAGAGAGAGAGACCATTGCTAATGTTCTGATGTGCACTGTTTTTACTGCAAAAATACACGAATGCTCTATGTAGCACTTGCCTACGTGTTGTAGTGTCACAGAACGCATTCGTGAACGCTCTGCCTGCTTTGTGTGAGTCTGAGAAAACTTCATTACATATAATATAAGATGTATGTCTGCGTGTCTTCGAACACAGACCTGCCTATTATGACACTGATACTTTTTGACAACAGTATTGTTGTAGTTGAGTTCTGTCTCGAACCAAATGAGGAAGGAGAACGTGAGATCACATTGTGTGCGTGCTCACAGACAAATGAATGAATACTCGTCATACATTGGGGTTGTCTGGTAATGTTATAATAGTGGAGAAATGCTCCTCTCTCAATGACAGTAATAATATTGCTTCATTCTTACCATGAAGTCCCGCACTTTACGAATTCTTTTGAGATTTTAGGGATAAATTCAGCAGGAAGTTTTATTTATTCGAAAATGAGAACCGGAGCTAAGTGAGTTAATCTTGAATTAAGTATCCAGTTAGCGAAGCACAACACAGGTCCACCTCGAATGTTTTCTTTATCTTCCAGGGCAGCGAGTATTTCTTCAGTTCCCTCACTCACCCTCCTCCTCGCTCTCCCACCTCTCACACCCTTCTTCCTGCTCTCACTGCCCCTTCTCCATCGACCGGAAGAGTTTTTGTTCTATCAAAGGAACTTGATATTTTGATCGACCTTTTCCCCAATTACGCCGGTCCCCTAACCGTCCCACCCCGACCCCGTCTTTGTTACAGACCTTTTCGGTAATGTTTCTTACTTCTCAGCTGGTGTATCCGTTCGCAACGCTGCACCACACCTCCGGTCACAGCACGCGCACCTTTCCCAGTCGCCGTTTCCTAATGAAAATACAGCAGAATAAATATAGTGTATTGGGAGTCATACGCTTTAGCACTACTACTGAATTTCACACACGTAAGAATACTACCTTGGTGAGTCGCTCAAGCACTCACGTTGAAATATTGATGGATACTACGCGTGCTTCGTTCAAAAAAATTTACAAATTAATTTATTCAGCCCGAGAAAATACTGTGCTTAGTAGCAATGCTTGTCTTATTAAGAATAATTGTGCTTACAACAAAACTGATCCACGTTAGTTGTGGTCCTACTGGTGTCATGGGAAAGCCGAGCTCAGCCTGCCGCAAGTTCAACGCTATTGCGTAGACAATAAATCTGTCAGCTTTAAATCGAAGCTGACCTGAAGTCATCACGCCTCTGTCTACAATAATTGATGGCGTGCAATTTTTCAGTATTTCCACTTATGAAATTGTTTTTGATCTAATTCATTGATAATTTTTTATAATGAACACGTTGAGAGAAGAGAAGTGCATCTGGCAAGTTAAGAACCGTAATTGTTGTATGATAACGTTACAGCATTCATTGTTTTGATTTTACACAGCGCGTTATCTATCTGCTGGAGCCTTGGAAGAAATAACATGATTAGTATTGTATGACAGTAGAGGCTTTGAACCATAGAAACTGGGAATAATAGCTATAGTTCTAATTATCAAAACACACAATATGCTTCTCCAATAACTTTTAATCGACTTGATACGCTAGCAAGGCTTTTAACTCGATTGTTGCGTTATGACACACTATGGGGAAAGTTCTATTCTTCTATTGATTTCTCCATCTAGACGTCAATGGAAGGCTGTAAACTGTGTCATGCGGGGAGAATTATTGGAGAATCCAATTTTGGGCATCTATCATAGTTCAAAGAGGTAGAAACAGGCCTTTAAGACTAAAAGGCAGGTATAGATCAAGAGATAACTGTCATGATGAACGATACGGCTCGAGCAAATAATTTAGAGATTATTGATACAATTTAATGGCCGTCAGTTCATGCACAACGCGGGATACAGGAAAATGTTCTCGAGGTCAATGACGATCTGATTTAAAGGGGAAGAAGCTGGACATAATTTCGGATCAGTTTGAAGCACATACATCACGCGGAAGTTCTTTGAGGGAATTTTTTTCGCCACTGTAAGTATTCGGATCTCATGTGGGTCTCAAGTCATACGTGCAATGTAGGGGCAATTCCAATGAAAATTCAAATTAAAAGCAATGTAGTGGCCATTTCAATGAAAAATTAAGTTAAAGCAGTGATCAGAGCTTAAAATATGGAGGATAACAATCGTTATGAAGAGTCTTTTTCTGTAATTTTTTGGACGAGAGAGAATAGCGTACAGGGGTGTGTTAAGGCCTCATGGAGATTTGCACGGTTTTTTTAAGAGGGAAGTCGAGCATATTCACCTGCTTGGTTGACTGGTGAGCGAATCTGCTTGCGAGCGGGAAGACCCGGGTTCGAATCCCGCTGCCGACATGGTTGACGCGGCTAGAAATACGGCATGGGACTTGGGTAAACAACCGAATAATTATCGAAGTAATTATCCGACCCAAGAATGGGCCAGAAGGTTCGTTCCTATAGCCTCATTCTATTCTATTCTATTCTATCTCTTTCCCTCTGTCACTGCCACACACCAACGCCTGACCATCCGTGTCCTGGGAGACGTTCACGAGTGACTCAAACCAAATCATGACACAGAAACAGTAAAAATGTTTTTGTTACAACGTAATTCAAGACAAAGAAGCAGTAGGAACGTGAATTTATTTTTGAAGTGCATCATCACCCGACAGTGTAACAGGGTTTCAGTTTGTCTGAATTGTGTTTGCTTATTCCCAGACAATCGAGTTTTGATCACAGGACATTAGAGCGCGCAGTAATGCTCTCATGTATCTCATTTTACTTTACTTAATTTGAATAAATTTCCACAGTAACAAAGTTTCTTGCTAAGTTCAAACACTGAAGTTCACAACCTTATTTTATTTTTCTATTATTTACTCATTTTTTGATAGCATCACGACAATTCAGTTCATGACACTAATGGTAGTGTAAGCTGTATCAAAGCATTTTGAAGAAAGTAGCCACTATTTTCTGCATGAGAAACCGACACCATCAAGAGAAGGGATGCCAATTTGTATGATGTCAATCACGGATGACTCCTCTTCGTTCTGTACGCCTAGATTGGTCAACAAAATGTGAGTGTGAATGCACCGAAGCATGTCACTCAGCCACATGGTCAGGAAGGAAGGTTCCTCATCTAGAGATGCAACTTCCAGCTACGCTTCCATCCTCGGCCTCCCTAGGCCCAGAGTAAGGGAATTTCTCTACCGAGTTCCCGACACTGACCCAGATTTTGATTCGGATGTCTGTAACCGTAATTTAGTAATTAATTGAAGACGAAGATAAAAGATATTTTAACTACTACTGTAACGCAGCTTTATACGTAGCTCTTCAAATCTCTGACTCTTGCTCTAAACGAGCCTTATATTAGTCGACCCCGTCTCCGTATAAATTTTTTCTCCATTGAACTCGACTTTTTCGAGAGTTGATGCTTTTTTGTCATAATCTTCATTCACTGTCCCAATATTCAATAGTGGTGGTTCATCAACTTTTCCCACGCACATTTCGTAGCTGCTGAAGGCAAACATTCGTACATTTCTGTCAATTTCTCTTTTGTTATGCCGTAATCGACAGAAATTACCGGTCAGTACAAATTGAGGCCTTGTTTTAATCTCCAGCATTGCATTATAATTAAACTTTTGCCTTGAAATCCATTCTGTCAAGTCTACCCCGGTCGCCTTTCAGCATGTGTTCAGCACAAAGTCAAGTTTTCTTTTTTTAAGCCTTCATCTATCGTGCAGATATAAGGATATTAAAGATGTTAAACAATCCTCCAATCTGGAATTTGCTGACTGATTTGAAATATGATTAAAATTGATAAGTTCCATGTAATACAGCAAGATACTGTTGAGGACACAAAAGTTCCATTTCTGCATGTAGTAAAAATAGTTGTACGATATAAAATGCGATTCATTTTAAATTCTGGCGTAAATTGAATTTTTTTTCTGAAAATAAAGAAAAGAGGCTTAACTCTTCACTGCACGTCCTGAAGCGAGGCAGGCGAAAGAAATGTTTTCCTGAAGTCACTAACCTGAAAAAGTGATCTCAGACCTAACGTGTTAGTTTCTTTTTAATTTAAAACCAGTCATTACTAATTCATAAGCCAGGAAATTGAGATTACCATATCTTCCAGGTATATGAATGCCATAAAACTAGCTTTTTAAACTGTTCATGAGTGTCTAGAACTAGATTTCGCTTCATAGCAATCTTTTAGCGTCGTTTTTTCTTTAGTGCAAAGGAGGGCTGCTTCAAATTTGCCTCGCTCCCTTGATGTTAACCAGACTCGTATCACTTGCTCTGAATGCGAGCTCCTCCCATTTCCTGAAGCAGGTATCTCGATTCCGCTGCATCCTGTCGAAGGAAGTCCCGGCACATCCGCAATATGTCTGCGGGAAAATTTGCATTCATTATTAAAAGTGATATCAGAGAAGTAGTACCTGAGTAGAATTTGCCAGCACTCACGCGCTCAGCCCTCCCTCTGTAAATACCCAGCGCCTGGTACACGGAGGCATCTGGTACACAGAGACACCTGGTACAAGGAGGCACCTGGTACACGAAGGCACTTGATACACGGAGGGACCTGGTACACGGAGGGACATCACTAACAGCTGTAACTGGTGAACGATACTGTAGAAATGACATTCTCGCGACTCTATAGTCGTGCGCGCCGCTATTTTACAATCCTTACTTCCGTCATTCACTGATTGAATTAAAAGTTTCAGCTGCCAGAAAACCCAGAGTATTAGATAAGCCACCCATCCTAGTGTATTATACAGGATTCAATAATTTACGCAAAATAATTATCGCTTCAATGCTGAATCCGGCTCAGGCCAGCACAGTAATTAGTGTTCGGTGTGCTCTCTCACGGCTGGCGGCATGCGGGGTGGAAACTGAAGCGCTGTAACATCACCTCACCACCCCTGCACCCAGTCAATAGAATTTAATTCGGGCACAAAGCCCCCTTTATGTAGCAGCACCCTTCACTCCCTCCTCATCACCCCTCTGTTGCTCCCACTTCCTCCTCCCTTCAGCCAAACTTCCACGCTTTCCCTGATAGACTCCCTGCTCTTACTAGATGCTTCTCCCTCTCTTCCCTCTCTGCCACAACTCCATCTACCTTCCTGCTGCTACAACTCCATCTACCCTGCTGCTGTCACAACTCCATCTACCCTCCTGCTGCTACAACTCCATCTACCCTGCTCCTGTCACAACTCCATCT
>VCRD01002615.1:4195-41759 GCA_006783055.1 Trinorchestia longiramus
CCCTCCTCCCCTTCTCCCTCCCTCCCTCCGCTTATCATCCCTCACACTCAATTGCTCGTCCCAATTTCCAGCCTCGCAATGGTGAAATAACTTCATTTTCTGGTGGTGGTGATGTGGTGGTGGTGGTGTGGTGTGGTGATGGTGATGGTTGCATGTTGTCATACGGAGAACTGTAAAATCGTGTACAGGTAAATAATTTCATACGAGAGTTAATGAACTGAGAAAACTCTTACACAGAACTATTACATATAATTTTTATGCAGAATCTACGTATATAACTGACAATGTATTTTTATCTCTCTCTCTGTATCTGTGTGTCCGTCCCATTACTTTCTACCTATTACTGAAGAAAAATTATTGAACTGAAATCAGAACGGGTATGCATGTATTACAAGCATTGTATTGTGGATACCAAAGGCACTGGATCACTATAAAACACGCCATTTGTTCCGTTATTAACTTTCTTTTCTTACATGGCCATGTTATCGATAAATACCGTACAGAATAGAAGTTCTGTATGTAGTCATGAAAAATATTCAAGTTATGACAGTACCACGGGTAAAATTAAAATATATATTTTTTCACAGATTCCTAATTTTATCACTTTTAAACCAAGTAATTTCAACGGGTACTATATCAGGGCAATGTTATCGGTAGATAAGATACAGAATGGAAGTTCCGTGTATATTAATGAAAAGCATTGATTTACAACATAATAATTCGTCGTACGTCTTTAGTACATTCATCTTAAGAATGCTATTAAATTAGTCAAATCTAAATCGTACAATTTCCACGAGAACTGTCTAGTTGTTATAGAAACGAACGCATGAAAAAGTGCGTATGCAAACACACGCACGTGCACGCATGTATGCAAACACATGTACGTGCACACACGTATGCAAACACACATACGTACACACATGTATACAAACACACGTACGTACACGCACGTATACAAACACACGTATACAAACGCAGGTTTCCCAGGCGCAGTACGCAGACACACGTGTCACGTAGGACAGAGTTCAGCTGTCGCAGTTTCTAGGAAGACGACGTGTGTTAACTCGTCTACGCAGCTGATAACATCTCTGGTCTGTATTAATATTCGCCGCATTCTCAGAAATATTCATGCTATTAATATTCGCAGCATTCTGAGAAACAAAGCAAAACACTAATATGCTGCGTAATGCTTAACGCAGTCTGCCTGCTATTGGGAACCAGTTGTAGGCTTTGGAGGGACTTAGGTTTCGGTTCAGATTTAGTTTCAGTTTGATTTGGGTTCAGATTTAGATTTGAGTATGAGTTCACAAGTAAGCTGAATATATGCAAGGTCATTTACTGGCGTGCTTCGTTAATGAATAAGAAGAAAGAAGCTGAAAATCAATTTCATTACTGATATGATACTACGATTATTCAAAAAGTATTATTGTATCCCTTTCTAGAATAAAAATACATGAATTAATTATGTATCCTCAAAAACAACACGTGTATGGAAACAAACCTATGGAAGAAAACATCGTATGAAACCCAGTCTGTGTAGCACGCAGCTTCTGCCGGCACAATTTTCGAGTCATAATTGAGATGCACACTAAACGAAGATTTTAGTGATGAAGGCTTCGCTAATGTGCTGCAATTACCGACGTTAATGAGAGGGAGAAAACAAACAGGACTTCAATGGCCGAAGTTAAAGCGAAATTAGAGAGGCGCGGCGGTGCTTTTCATCTTAAGTTTGTGTGTGTTTCTTAAATTTTATTGCTCTTCTCAATAGATTTATAAGGGGTTTTAGAGCGACTTATTTATAAGGGCTTGAAAGCAGGCACCTCGCTTTAAAATTTCCTTAAGTTGCATTAAGAGAGACCGCTCTACTATTATGGATATTGAAGCTAATAGCTCTGTCGTTAACTGCACCAGCCTTCTATTTAGCGCTCGTTAAAAACGAGAAGCAACAATGCTGTGAAGACTTCAAATTAAAGCTTTACTTTCAGTCTGTGACCTGTCAAAGACTGAGTTATTCGTAAAGTCTCTCCCAACCTACAATACACTTCACTAAGTGGCCTCAAAATGACTCCTCTCCTTACTCACTAAATTAACCCATTTATGCGGAATTAGCATTCATTTATGGGGAACTTGCAACCATTTATGGGAAATTTGCACCCACTTAGCGGTGTTGGCCAGCCTCCCAATTTTCATGAACTAATATTAAAACAAACTAATGATCTTGTCGTTCTAGACGCCAAGATATTTTCCCAGGCCCTAACAAATACATAGAATGTATTTTTCTGCACCTTTTTCTTGCAGATTTAGACATCATGAGATGCTCTCGGCACTTGAACGTCTTCGCGCTTGAACGTAAGGTGCAAATATCATCCTGCAGAACGTCTAAAAACTTTAGTTGTTAATATGTACGTTTGTGAGAGCTTGAAAAAAAACATTGCACTAATACATACATCTTTTGCTGTTCATTTGTCATAAGGGTTTCTGCATGAATTAAATATAGTTACACGCATTTGTTTATCATTAATTTGATTTTTATGCATTTCTAGCCTCTGATTTTTAAAACGAAGTACAATAAACGCAGCTACTCCACTTTAAATGAGCAATAGTTTCCATGTATAGGCCCACCATATTTATTTATGGTTGAAGAAGCATTCCGTCAATGTCTGCTTTACGTGATGAAACTGCTCAATTGGTCTCCAGTCTCTCTGAGGCAAGTCCGAGAATGCAAATTAAACATCTCAATTACAAATGTAGCATTTGCTATGTGGCTTGGAGGCGCGCCAATTAGTTCATTGTTAGAGCTTAAGGTAATTGTTTTATGCCATCAAAGAGGTATGAGTATGCTAAAGTGCAGCTCTGGACTGCGGCGGCAACGATAGATCTTGGCGGCACTCAACCTTAAATACTCTCCTCTAACTAACACTCATTAAATACAACTAATTGGGCTTCAGTCCGCTGCTTTGGCATGCCTATGGGCGAACTTGGTGTTCCCCAAGGGTCTTTTTTTGGTCCACAATGTTATTCATACGGGAGCTCGAACTAGTGGTCATATTTAGGGTAGATCAAGACTGCTTGTAGAGAAGCTCGCTTTTCAAACAACAATGCTAGCCTATGCCAGCTCGTTAGCCGTGACCGAGAGAGTTTAAAGAGAACGGCTTTATTAAGCTCAATCCTAAGGCAGTTCCAATAGGGAATATTCATAGACAATACGCCTCTATCACCTCCGTTCAAACGACCGTGTTAAACACTTGCCGCCTAACGAACATACTTGTCTTGAGCAGAATTGGCTTCTACTATCACAACAATGTGGGCTTCGTCCCAACTTTATATCGCTGATTTCGATAGTTGATTTTAAAGGATGCTTGCCCGTGCTGAATACTGAGGAGACGCTCGTTCTGGACTAATAAAAATAAAAGTATTTTTTAGAGGTCTTATTTGCCACGGTCTGAGTCAAAGAAGGTACGGTGTTTATGCATTCGACAGCGCGATTGGTTTAATTTTAACATAAATTCCCAAATTCTGGCCTAGAACCAAAACAATAATTCATATTAAATCATACTAAGAGTCTGCTGCAAATTTTTTCATGTTTTATGCATGCATTTGTTCACTCGTTCTAATCTCAAAATGAAATTTTTAGCATTTATTTTGGAAATTTCATATTAAAATTGTTTTTTTCTACAGATAATGAAATCCAGTTTTGTCAGAATCATAATTATTCATACAGATTTTGTGTTTTTTTGCAGCTCTGACCTCATCATTACGTGTTGAAACTCTACTTTATTATTTTATCTTCCAGCACCCAAAACGAAGGCGGCCTAAGATTTTGTTAAAACTAAACAAATTTTTTTCTATAAGTACATTTAAAACTCCATTGCTTACCCTTATCTTTTTAAGTACATTTTTAAGCATGCTAAAGTTAAACTATGTTGGTGAATCAACATTTCGGAAAAAAGTATGGAGTCCAGTTAAGATTCCTTATAACCAGTTCAGAGAAGCCCTACCGCAAGAACAGCATAATGATGAAACTTCCCCAGCTTGTTGTCCAGCTCACATTAAATCATGCATGAAAGAGCATGGTCATACATATACATTGAAATGCGTGTTGAGTGGGTAATGAATGCAATTCAAAACGAGCATGAAACTCATTCTTCTAGCGTGTAAACTACACAAGTACATGTGGACTAAAGAACTAAGTGGTTTAAAGTGGTAAATTGATCTGCCAGCGTTGAAATAAAACATGTTTTGCAGCCCCAGAATTTCGAAATGTAGGACCTACTCACACTGGATGTGTTTAGGGTGAAATGTATATAAATATTTCTAGAGTAATGTATTTTAGAGCAAAATTAAAATGTTTTCAAGGCAAAATATGCATATTTATGGGAAAATGAGCATGTTTCTAGAGTGAAATGAGAATATTTTACGGCACATTATACATATTATTGGTGTAATTAACATGTTTTTAGGGTAAAATAGAGATGTTTTGGGATTGAAAAAGGTGACAGGGGCTGATAATATTATGGTATGGAATACATCATCATGCTTTTACTATAAAAAAAAGAATCGTGGTGGGATAAATATTAAAAAATATAAAAATATAATCTTCTGTGACAGCAACAAGAATTTGGTGAAAATTTTTGACAATATTCCCAGGATTTTTTTTTTCATTATATACCTGCTAGTACAATTGCAATCTCACTAGCTACAGTAATAAACACGTAGTTTTGTGTTTCAAAGAAACGAAAATTCTTTTTCATGCAAATTTTGGTGAGGATTGTAAAACATTTGGTAACAATGCTTACAACATTAAAATACTCTCCTCCTAATACACAGCTCACTGTGTTACCTCGAAATTTCTGAGTATTTCAGTATTCCTGAGTATTTCTTTACCCAGAAATTCTCAGTTACAGAGCAGCGCTGGAAAATTTCTGAGTATTTTGGAATGTATTGCAGTTAACAACCGTGTGAAGTATTCAGAACTGAAACAAAATTCACGCATTTCGACAAGAATTAATAACGCTTGAAATGCGTTTCATTTCTGGGTAATTCGAGCATAAAAGGCAATTGGAATATTTAAGTGATGGAACAGCCAGCAGTAGCGTAGTTGATGCGACTTAAGTGTTCGCTTCGTTGGGTTTTAAGTGCGGAAAAATTACTGAATTGTCAGAGACCAAAATGATTCTCACTTGACAGAACAAGGAATTAATGTCAAATATCGTGGAAATTATAATTCAACCATAACTACAGGGTGTCTCAAAAAAATGTAAATGTAACGCACCCTTGGTGTGCGTTATCAGCGTTGTCTGGACAATAATGGTCATCAATTCGAAAATTTGCGAACATGATTCTTTAATCACATTTGTCTTCTGTATTCGAAGCTATTCTATTTCACTGTATGTTCATAAATAAAGGATCTCGTCATTCGAAGTGTGAGTACATTTTTTGAGACACCCTTTATTGTAGCTTATCTAGCTTTCATAATCCAGAGGCAATGTTTCGTATTCCTGTTTATGTATCCCTGTTCACGTGTTCCTGTTTATGTGTTCCTGTTTATGTATCCCTGTTCACGTGTCCCTGTTTATGTGTTCCTATTTACGTGTCCCTGTTTACGTGTCCCTGTTCTGTGTTCCTGTTTACGTGTTCCTGTTTATGTGTCTCTGTTAACGTGTCCCTATTTACGTGTAACCGTTTACTTGAGTACAGAACACTAAATTTCCGTATATTATGACCAGTCTCTGAACAGGTCGTCAATCAAGTGACCAATCAGCGTTCGCTTGTGGTGATGCTGCTCTGCTATTGGTCGAACCAGTGAGGGTAGCCACCTATTATTCCATGTCCAGCCCTCACTTTTGGTCTACATCTACCTCATACCAGTCTACCTCACACTAGTCTACCTCACACCAGTCTACCTCATACCAGTCTACCTCACACTAGTCTACCTCACACCAGTCTACCTCATACCAGTCTACCTCATACCAGTCTACCTCACACCAGTCTACCTCACCCCAGTCTACCTCACACAAGTCTACATCATACCAGTCTACCTCACCCCAGTCTACCTCACACAAGTCTATAGGTTCGTCTACATGTACGTCTACATGTATGTACGTCTGAGCAATCATTTAGTTTGGGCAAAGCTAAGTGCAGCTTATGGCTCCTGTCAGTGCCAGCGATTTTAGGGACAATTTATGGAGAAATCATTAACAATTTATGGACAACTCACCACCAGATTCCCTCGCTCTGTATGCAGGTCGTGGAGGCCGGTATCTTTGATGCAAGTATCTCCTCAGAATACACAACTCACTTCTACCAACCATGCCAGTCTGTCTTCTGTCCAAGTTTGTGTTCAGTTCAGAGTTTGATTTTACTTGTTTTCCTTCACTATCAACGTTTCTTGTCGTCCGAAACTCCTGGTATTCTTTATTTGTTAACTTAGTTTCAAATTTGATTTCGTGGTTCTGTGTATTTTCTGAGGATTTTCTATATTCCCCTAGTTGTGTATATCCCAAAGTTTCGTGTTTATTTTCATTCATATAAACAGTCCCTAAGTTATATATATATATATATATATATATATATATATATATAAGGTATATATATATATATATATATATACCTTTTTGAAACATGTATCTTAGTTCTATATATTACTCTCGTTCCATGTAGAAATTTTCCAATTTATAGAAATTTCCCTAATTTAACAAAATTTCCCCAGTTTCAAATACTCCTCTTAGTCCTACGTACATATTCCATGGTTTCATACATTTCCCTAGTTCTACATATTCCCTGTTTTCATACATTTCCCTAGTTCAACATATTCCCTGTTTTCATACATTTCCCTAGTTCAACATATTCCCTGGTTTCATACATTTCCCTAGTTCTACATATTCCCTGGTTTCATACATTTCCCTACTTCTACATATTCCCTGGTTTCATACATTTCCCTAGTTCTACATATTCCCTGGTTTCATACATTTTCCTAGTTCTACATGTTCCCCTAGTTTATGAATGCTACACATTTCACACGGGCACCTAGTGGTCAAATGTATTCAAGTGATGCATCATACATGTTGTGTATGTACGAACAATACTAACCCATACAACAACACATACAAGAAATACAGAAAACACTGGACACAGAGAATTCACACAGAATATAATAATACATATGAAGAGGTACCCCAAAATTAGTAAATTTCTATTTTATCGTAAAAATTCGTGATGTTAGTTGACTTTTATTATTAACTGTTAATGAAGATATGAGACTGGTAATTACTGAACGTATGAGATATTATTTGCATTCATAACTTTAATACCAGCAAAAAAAAAATGTATATAAAATATTTATCCAATTGATGAAAATAAAATGACGCAAGTTGTCATTTTATGGAAGGTTCCAAAATAACGAAAACACGTTTTTCTTTTTTCGCTTCTCTTTATTTGTAGCCGTCATGCACAGCCGTCACGCATAGCTGTCATGCACAGCCGTCACGCATAGCTGTCATGCACAGCCGTCACGCATAGCTGTCATGCACAGCCGTCACGCATAGCTGTCATGCACAGCCGTCACGCATAGCTGTCATGCACAGCCGTCATGCACAGCCGTCATGCACAGCCGTCATGCACAGCCGTCATGCACAGTTGTTATGACATTTTTATCAGTTCTTTTTATTTTCTTTCGTAATTTACATCAAGAACTTCAACTTTTTGTAATATCTTCATAATTTTCTTATAATTTCTTCCATTTATTTTTTTGGGAAATTCTTCTAATTTCAGCCAGCGTTGCTCAGCATCTCAAGTAATTCCAAGCCATTATTTTGCAGCCTTAACTGAGAAGCTAGTTAATTAAACAGTTAATTAGACACTTAATTAGACACCTAATTAGACACTTAATTAGACATTTAATTTGACACTTAATTTGACACTTGATTAGACACTTAATTAGAAACCTAATTAGGAACTTAATTACACACTTAATTAAATACTTAAATAGACACTTAATTAGACACTTAATTTGACACTTAATTAAATACTTCAATAGATATTTAATTAGACACTTAACTGGACACTTAATTAGACACTTAATTAAATACTTGACTATACACCTAATTAGACACTTAATTACACACTTAATTGCACACTTATTTAGGCACTTAATTGGACACTTAATTAGACACTTAATTAAATACTTAAATATACACTTAATTAGACAATTACACACTTAATTGCACACTTATTTAGGCATTTAATCAGGCACTTAATTAGGGAGTCAATTATAGAAATGAAAACTCCGTGACTTAGAGTAACAGCTGATGCCCCACTCATGCCCCACTCATGCCCCACTCATGCCCCACTCATGCCCCACTTATGCCCCACTCATGCCCCACTCATCTATACGTCACAACATTCTCGTAAAAACAATGCTTGTATATTTGAGTTATATTCTTCACCCGAATAACAAAAATTAGTAAAACACGCTCATGTTAGTTCTGTGTATTAAGCGTGCCATAATATTAGTTAGAATTTCTCTGTCCATGAATATCCCCATAAGCTTGCCATAATATTGATTACAATTTTTATGCCCATAAATATTCGCCGGACGCTAGCCATTAAATTGATTAAAGATTTTTTACCCTTAACTATCCTCTCTGCATTGGTCATAATATGGATTAAAGTTTCGATATCCATTAATATGCGCAGGTTGTTAGCCATAATATAGATTAAGGTTTCGATACCCATAAATATCCTTCCTGCGATAGCCATAATATGGATTAAAGTTTTACTAGCCATAAATATTAATAGAACGTTAGCCATAATGTAGATTAAAATTTTGGTACCCATAAATATGGTCCCTGCGCTGTCCATAATGTGGCTGCCAGGCGACGTTGAAGCATGACGTCACGCCTCACAAGGTAGACACCGACGCCTGTTTCCCGGTAGATTGAAAGCCCCTCATCTACCACTAATCATCTACGCCTCTCAACGGTTCATATACTCTCCCTCCCTGGCATTGATCAACTTTCCATTGATCTACCTCCGTTTAATCTACCTCTACTTGATCTAGCTCCGTTTAATCTACCTCTACTTGATCTACCCTCATTTAATTACTCTACTCCCTCTGCTTCTACCTCTGGCTTCCATTGGGAGCTGTTAATTATTTGGGCATCGATGGCCGTTGAAACAATCAATGGTCCTAATGGTTACTGGACTTAAAAAAAAATAAGATGGGTTTCCTAATGAATGTGCCTAAAGTTCAAAATGAGTTGTATGGAAAGTGGGATTGCTACGAGAAAGGTGATATCAATTTTATAGTAGTAATTGCTATAATATTTAATCAGTGAAATGATTATTTGTTATTTAATTAAGAACCAAACCACAGCACAATCATTTTAAATAATAACGTCGCTTTATATGATCAGGTAATTTATTCACTAGTAACAAATAACATTTAATTTTCTCATCTCAAAGGAGCCTGCAACTTCAGCCTAAAAACACAAACATTTTCTTAATAGTGATTTAACACTCGATAATTCGGCCAAAAAATGCTTCTGATCGCTTGAAAATTGATCATTTGAGTACAAAATTTGAAGAAACGACAGCTGCGGCACGCGGTTGAGTCGGCCGTGACTGCCCACCCTCCTTCTACCAAAACCGGCCGTGACTGCCCACCCTCCTACTACCAAAACCGGCCGTGACTGCCCACCCTCCTACTACCAAAACCGGCCGTGACTGCCCACCCTCCTGCTACCAAAACCGGCCGTGACTGGCGGCATTCAGCGGAACATCGGCCGTGACCTGCTGCTATAAAACAGCGGGGCGATCACGTCGAAATTAAATTAGGAAATTAAGGCACGTGATCGCTGGTGCTGAAGTTCTGGTGAGCAGTGGGTGGTGGTTGCAGTGGGTGGTGGCTGGTTATGAACTGAGGCAGTTGAGGCTTATTTACGGTGACCAGGGTGTGGGGGATGAAGGGGAATAAAATGTTGAATGGTGATCATGAATGATAAAAATGTTTAATCGTAGTCAAAAACGAAAATGCTGAATGGTGGTCAGAAGCGATAAAATATCAAGGATGATACAGCAGGACAAAATGTTGAATGCTAGTCAAAATCGAAAATCTTGAAAGGTAGTCAAAAACGATAAAATGTTGAATGGTAGTCAAAAACCATAAAATTTTGATTGACAGTAAACGTATCTATGATACAGAGTGTAGAATTAAAAAGTGATTTTAGTCTTGACATGTACTGAAGGTGTACTAGTACTAGTACTAGTTAGGACTAGTTGAGTTAGTGCTTTATCTTAAACCCCCTAAATTAAAGCTAGGAGCCTCACAATATTTTGTTAATATGACACTAACATCAGGGAGATTATCAAACTAAGAAAACAAACGAACTCGACAAGTACAAAACTGGAGTAAATTCAGATCTTGATAATATTGATAGATAGTTATCTGCTTGGCCATTATTCGTATTTACAGTCATTGATGCACTTAATAAGTCAGACATTGTATATAATTTAGTTGATTACTGTGTTGCTGTAGAGTTGCAACTTTTATTTGATTGCATTCACAATTGGGCGAAGTTTGCTGAAAAAGTTAACATAGAATTATTGAGTTGAGTCTTTTTTTAGACAAGCTTAGAGAATTTAATAACTTTTGGTTGAAGGAGAACAGTGAATGATAGTGAGAACTGAAAATGATATGAAAACTGAGAATGATAGTGAGAACAGTGAATGATAGTGGAAACAGTGAATGATAGTGAGAACAGTGAATGATAGTGAGAACTGAGAATGCTATTAGAACTGAAAATGATAGTGAGAACAGTGAATGATAGTGAGAACAGTGAATGATAGTGAGAACAGTGAATGATAGTGAGAACTGAGAATGATAGTGAGAACTGAGAATGATAGTGAGATCTAAGAATGATAGTATGACAAATTTTGCACACACTGTAACGCACTGCACAAGTCCAACTCATTAGTGTCATTTTTGTAACGTTTTTTATTATAGTAAAACACATCAGTCATACGGGAAAAAATTCACGTATTTTTCAATGAATTTTTAGTTTCACTCACCATAGATGCCGCCTTTCACAAGAAGTTGCCACATTGAAGGAGAAGAAGGCTGATAACGGAAAAATTTCGCATTTTATTGTAATCCTGTGCCTTTGGTATCCACAATACAATGCTTACAATACATGTATACCCGTTCCATTGAGGAGTCAAAACTTAACACAGGATAAACAAGTTATTTCTGTTCCATAGTAATGGCTCGTTTCAATTCCCTCTGTCCAATTCAGCAGTGAAATGGACAAAAAATACATTAATAAATAAATGCACGACGGCTTTTATTATATTGTATACATTTTCACGCTCTATGCGACGTCAGCATTTTATTTTGTGTGCGATATGTACAATAATATTATAGGTATCATACATATGTGTAGCTGTAGTGCCTATTACTGGGACATGTCGTACACCAGGCGCGTATGTCGTAAGTGTACGTTGCATATCGTAAGTGTATGTTGTAAGTGCATGTAGTATACGCATGTCGTATACGAGGCGTGAACTGGAGTAGGATATGGGCAGGGGCAGCAAAATACAAGCGCATCCAAACTCAGTGACATGTATTGCAGTCAATTCACTCCAGTTGTAATTGGCACAATCATTGCGTGCAATCCCTGCCATTATTGCAATCCCTGCGATCACTGCGATCCCTGTGATTATTGCAATCTCTGCAATCCCTGCAATCCCTGCCATTATTACAATCCCTGCAATCCCTGTAATCCCTGCCATTATTGCAATCCCTGTAATCCCAGCCATTATTGCAATCTCTGCAATCCCTGCAATCCCTGCCATTATTGCAATCCCTGCAATCGTTCACACAGAAGCTGCGTCTCACTTGTTTTTTCATTACGTACAAAAAACTTCAGCAATTGATTCGTGTTTAGAAATAAGCACAGAAAATTCTGTGTTTCTCCCAGACAGAAATGAAGGCAACGTCGGTGTGACAACTTCCGTCTCCCTCCGATTATGGCAACTTTAAAAACTTTATTTGGGCATTACGTGTGCTGCCTAATTCATGGTGAGCGTAACATTTATGGCGAACATGAAATTTATGGTTAACGTAAAAATTTACGGTGAACATGAAAGTTATGACAGACATGAAATTTATGGCAGGCATGACATTTATGGCAAACATGAAATTTACGGCAAACATAAATTTATGGTGAGTATGAAATTTATGGCAAACGTAAATTTATGGTGAGCATGAAATTTATGGTGGAGGTAAAAAAATACAGTGAGCGCAAATTTCATGATGAATACATAATTTACAAACGCTAAAATAACAGTGTATGCAAAATTCCTACTGAGCTTAATATAAATGGCGAAAAAAATACTAAAAATCCTACCCATTCACTCACTCCTTACTGCCATCTTGTTTATTTTGACTAAGGCATCAAATAGTTTTTACAATTCATTCATGCGCTTAAATTCGTGTATGTTTTAAAAATCAATTTTAACTTTCGTTCATGATAAGTCTTATGAAGAACGTTGTCTTTTAAGCAGCTGTTACAACTGTTTTCTGCAGATGTAAACTATTTTCAACTGGTCCTTCTCAACTGGTTTATTTCCATTGGTTTATTTCCATTGGTTTATTTCCATTGGTTTATTTCCATTGGTTTATTTCCATTGGTTTATTTCCATTGGTTTATTTCCATTGGTTTATTTCCATTGGTTTATTTTCATTGGTTCATTTCCACTGGTTCATTTTCATTGGTTCATTTCCACTGGTTTATTTTCATTGATTAATTTCCATGGGTTCATTTCCACTGGTTCATTTTCATTGGTTCATTTCCACTGGTTCATTTTCATTGGTTAATTTTTATTGGTTCATTTCCACTGGTTCATTTACATTGGTTCATTTCTATTGATTCATTTCCACTGGTTCATGTTAACTGAGTCATCTCAACTGGTTTATTTCAACTGGTTTATTTCAACTGGTCAAAATCAATTGATTCATATCAACGGGTTCATATTAATTTTGCGACAAATGTCCATTAGGAATTAGTTCAGCTTAATAAGTGCATAAACACACCCTGAAATTTGCCACTTTAACTGTGACATTAGAAATCAATGCTCAATTGATCCATCTCAACTCTTGCAATGTATTTGCAATCGACAGGTGGATTGCCGTGACAAGCGTGATTGCAGCGCTGGCAGATGGATTGCCTCATGATTGCGGATTGCAACTCTAGCATCCATTATTGCAATGAAAACTTGTGGTGTTCATTGTACGCAATAATGCGCGTTACGGCCTTCACGTTCTCGCAATAACGCATTTGTTTACGCACCAACTGAGTTACTTAACTACGGTCGTAACTTCCTTGTAACTTGGTTGTCACTTGGTCGTAAATTGGTTTTAACTTGGTTGTAACTTGGTCGTAACTTGGTCCTAACTTGATTTTAACTTGGTTGTAACTTGGTCGTAACTTGGTCGTAACTTGGTGGTAACTTGGTGGCAATTTGATTGTAACTTGGTGGCAACTTGGCAGTAACTTGGTTGTAATTTGGTCGTGAGTTGGTTGTAATTTAGTCGTAACTTGGTCGTAACTTTTGGTAATTTAGTGGTAACTTGGTTGTAACTTGGTCGTAACTTAATGCTAACTCAACTAATAGTTGTGCACGCACTTTGACAAAACAATGAATATTTTAACGAGAAGGCTGTTCTATACTCACTTAGTTTCTGTACTGTATTAATTTAAACACTATTTCATGTACGATATTGATATTTCAAATAATACTCAACAGTATCATGAATACTGAAAATAAGAAACATTCCCAATAATACTCAATCTTTATATATAATAGACAGTGTATCTCCATCTCTCTGTATCTGTGTGTGTCCGTCCCATTACTTCGTATCTATTACTGAAGAAAAATTATTGATCTGAAATCAGAATGGGTATGCATGTATTGCAAGCATTGTATTGTGGATACCAAAGGCACTGGTCACTATAAAACACGCCATTTGTTCCGTTATTAACTTTCTTCTCTTACACGGCCATGTTATCGATAGATAAGATACAGAATGAAAGTTCTGTATATTTTCATGAAAAATATTCAGATTCTGAAAGTACCACGGGTAAAACTAGAAAGTGGAATTTATTTCATAGATCCTTAATTTTATCAATTTTAAACCAAGGAGTTTCAACGGGTACCATCTGAGCCATGTTATCAGTAGATAAGAGACAGAACGGATGTTTTGTATATATTAATGAAAAGTATTCATTTAATGCAGTAATTCATTGTAAATCTCTAATGCATTCATCTTTATAATAATTTCAAATTAGTCAAATCTAAATCATGTAATTTCCACGGGAACTGTCTAGTGGTGTTATAAATACTAGAAATAGCAAATGTTCAAATTAATATTCAGTATATCCTAGATACTGAGGGTATCCTAGAGTTTTCCAGTAACTGTAGAGCACCAGTACTGCCAGCACCAGCACTGCCAACACCAGGAGAACAGGTGAGGTGTAGGCTCATGCATCACAGAACTGTCACAGTAATTGTGTTGTGTTCATGTAAGAAAAAAGCGTCTTCTCACTGCAGGATTCTTGCCTCACTGCTGCAGTTCTACTGTGGTCTCATGTCTATTTACGTCTACCTCACTCTACGTCTACAACGATCTACGTCTACTTAGTTCTATGTCTACCTTACTCTACGTCTACCTGCTTCTAAGTCTATATGGTTTTACATCTACGCGACTTTATCATGCATATAATGTATGTACTGTATATGCACACACTATATGTACTGTATAGACTTGTACTGCATGCTTGTACATGTATTGTATGCTTATATGTACATGTACTGCATATGCAGTTACAATGCTTATTGTATATGCATTTACTGTGTGCTTATGCATGCACTGTACGTTAGAATTAAGTTGAACTTAAATTAGAGCCAAGTTGGAGTTAAGTAGGAATTATGTTGGAGTTAAGTAGAAGTTAAGCAGGAGTTAACTATATCAGGGGGAAATTAATTAGGCGCGTAAAAACATGACTTCCAGTTTACGCACTCCGTTTATTTTAAAGATTCCCTAATAGTTGTGTCTTCTTTGTTGAGCATGGGGGGATTAGGGGGAGGAATTGGGGGACAATTGCAAGGGCAATTGGGGACAATTAGGGAATAAGAATCACCTCAGTTAGCAATGAATTTTTTCCAGCGTATCTTTGCTTTGTTAAGCATCGTGTAGTTAGACGCGTCACCGGAAAGCAACGCATAGACGCGCTTACAAAGCACCCGTGCGAGTTAGGCAGAATAAATGTGTCTTTGTTTAACCACAACTAAGTTTCTTTGTGTTAAGGTGGAGTTCTTTAAAAGCTTCAACTGGAATTTATAGACCGGAGTAGGCCGGCTGCGTGAAAAACATTTAATTGGCGCTTTTGTGACTACAAGAGTATGTTGTCATGTTGGTAGACCACATGCTATGTGGTACGAGAATATGTTGTCATGTTGGTAGACCACATGCTATGTGAAAGTTAAACACAATGTCCATATGCGCTGTAGGCTTGGTTTAATAAACCTAAATGAAAATTGATTATTACAAAGAATGATTGGGAGAATTAACTTAAGACAGAGTAGGGCACAAAGATTTCCTGCATTCAGAGAGGGTTCAGTGCAGCTTGCAGTGCCGGTAGAGAGACGGGGTAGGTCATATTCGGTAGGCTAGGTTCTATACTTTTAATTTATTCTGTTAATTATTATAACAACCGCTTCACTTTCAACACGCAGCTGTTTAGTGTTCTGTGGCTGATTTAGGTGTAATCTGCCAATTCTTTTTTTTAAGAAGGTGGTGCAACAACAAGTGTGACCTCTACACCATACGTCAACAAGCAGCAAATTTTTCTGTGCCCTAAACTCGTCATTTTGAATAAAGAACATTTGTGATTTCCACAGGACGGAGCTACAGCTCACACATCACAACGTTCGCTCTAGCTGTTAGGGGAGATGTTTTCTGGAAATGTTGACGTTAGACGGCATGAGACTACGCTAGACGGCATGAGACTATTTACGCTAGACGGCATGAGACTATTAACGTTAGATGGCATGGGACTATTAACATTAGATGGCATGGGACTATTAACGTTAGATGGCATGGGACTATTAACATTAGATGGCATGGGACTTTTAACGTTAGACGGCATGGGACTATTTATGCTTAATGGCATGGAACTATTTACGCTAGACGGCATGGGACATGGGTAGCAGCCCAAAAATGAACCAAACGGCTCGTTCCTGTTGCCATATTCTGTGTTATTGTAAGATGCTTGATGTATCAACGAAGAAACTTGGAGTGACCTGCAGTGTCACCAGCTATATCCTCTGGTGACTTTTCCTCTGGTGAGACTTTGATGGAAAGGTTTTATGGAATCGTCCTCGTACTCTTGAGGATTGAGAATAAGACAGGAAAGTCAACTGCGATGACATGGGGAGGCATGGGAAGCTTTCGGAGATGCTCCCATCAATGCATTGTCAACAACAGAGGCCATTTGTCTGAAATATTTTTTTTTTAAACGCATGAAAACTAACCTATTTTTTATGTATGTGATAGAAATGTAACCAGTTTTTTCGAGATAGTTGTGTTTGATTTTCATGTTAACTTAAAATGTGGGATGCTTTAATGCACCATCATGGATAAATAATGACATGTGAACACCGCAAGTAACGCCTGTAAAGTTTAATAACTTTCAAGTTTACAGACAACTTTTTCTGAGGCAACTTGTTGAACATGATTGTTTTAAAATGACATACAAATTAAGATAACAAGTTAAATTTTTAAATAGAAATGCTAAAATTTCATAGTTTAGATTAATTTTACCTATCTTTTATTTCTTTTCCATTTGGAAAATTCAAGAGCAAATCAACTTAAAGAGTAGAATCAGAGGGCAAATTAAAGAGCACATCAACTCGGAGAGTAACGGCAGAGGGCAAATTCATGAGCAAATGAACTCGGAGAGTAACAGCAGGGGCAAATGAAAGAGCAAATCAACTCAGAGAATAACGGTAGAGGGCAAATTCATGAGCAAATCAACTCGGAGAGTAACGGCAGAGGGTAAATTACAGAGTAACTGACAAGCGTAACGGCGCAGTACTGCGTGTTGCATCGACCGCCATCACCACACCAGAGTTCCACCACAAAAACAGCCTCTGCAAATCGGCGTTCAGGAGCCGCGGTGACACGGTCTAATTAGCGAGGCACTGCCAGTAACGCATTAATGGGAACGGCGCATTAAGAAGCTCGCTAATGAGTTCAAACTCACCGGATAGTGGCCAATGAGGCCGCGTCATCTCCTTTTCATGCTTCGTGTCGTGGTCGCGGAGTATGCGCGTGTCTGTGTGCAAGTTTGATGTGTTTTTGTAACTTATGCTACGGGTCTCAATTTGGTGCAATTGCACGGAACGAATGAATTATTGGCAAAATACTAGGCAGCTTTCGTGCAAGTTGTTTCTGGATAGAGATTTTATGATAGTTTACGAATCCAGTTTAAAATGTAATTCATTTAACATTGAGGGAGAATTATAGGGTTAAAGGAAATATTTGAAATCAGACCACAAGGGCATGGACAAAGCTTTTTGAATATGGCAACGCATGTATGTATTTCTCAAGGAGAAAAGAATTACGGCAGAAAAAGGAATCAGCGTCGTCCTGCTTTATTTATTTTATTACATAAGATGGAAGACGTTGCCTTGCCCAACATAATGAAACCTAACGTAAAGTGTACCTAATGGAATGCAACGTAACGAAACCTGAACTTGAGTAACATGAAATTAACAAGCATAAAAATAACCTATTTCATCACTGTTCAGACATAGCTCTGACAATGACAACAAGCAGCGCAGTTTAATTAGGCACAAGAGTAACAAGGATGAAAAACTCAATAGATTTCGTTTGTGTTCGTACAGCTCCAGGAAGGCTATGACAGCTTGGAATCAAACGCTTTGAGCAGGGGAGTGCTGGGTGGCGGAAATGATGCTGATTGGATGGGAGGGGGTGACCGCATCACCGAACCCACCAATGATAAGCTTTTTTTTTACAAATGAGACTTGTTTGTTTACTTCTCAGTTTATTTTTACTAGTTTACTCAAGTTTATTTAGACGTTAGCGCAGTCAGGTAAACTTGTTTATTAGTAGAGAATTGAGTTATTTTTTCAGTTGTACTGGAAAAAATAATTTGTTTGTAATGCGAAGTTGCAACTTTGTTGTATTAGCACTCTGAAGGAAAGTTATTAATTAGTAATGGATAGTGATGACTTAATTCATAGAGATTCATACTTAATTCTTAGTAATAAATAGTGATGACTGTACCAACCACAAATATTAGTATAATAAAGTGTTATAAAGTTAATAATATATGTGATGAAATAATGGCATACAATTACTAATGTAATTAAGTTAGTAACATAGGTACTAGTGTAGTGATACACATTTACCAATGTAATAAAGTTAGTAATATATGTAGGTACTAGAATAATAAGTATAGGCCTTATAGAGACTAGTTTTTGTATGGAACCTTTGCCATATTCTGTTTACGTTAGAATGGGCGCTAAAAGTAAAAAATAAATAAATGTGTTACATAAAAGAGCAAGATAATGTATATGCAAAAACTGCACGAAAATGAGATGGTGATTACCATTGCACTCATCTTAATTGAAGTCATTCAATAGTTATGATAACCATGACTATGACTTAAATAACGATTACGGTCATCAAAGTAATCATGAATCTATTCAAGATTGAAGCTAAGGGGATTAAAATTAAAAAAATGATTAATACCAGATTAAGATAATTGTGAAGGTCACTAAAATTAGGAAAATGTTAAATATCATATTAAGAAATAATCAAAGTCATTAAATTTAGGAAACAGATTACTGTCAGACTAAGATGATGATGAAGGTCATCAATATTAAGATAATGGTTTATGCAATTGAGATTTAAATATTGAACAATGTCAGGAAGATTAAGATGATAATCAATGTTAAAAAATAGAAATAACGAGTGATATCATCACGAATGAGAAGCAATTAAGAGTATTCAAATAAAGATAATGATTAGAGTACTTAAGATTAAGATAATGAGTAAACTCATCCAGATTATGATAACGATTAATGCTATTAGGCTTAGCATAGGAATTAATATCATTCATATCAAGATAAAGATTTCACGAAGATTTCTGATATTTAAAACACCGACATTTCAGAAGGCTGGCAGCTGCCAAACTTAGTGTCTGCTAAATATGCTGTGTGCCAAAATGTGTTTCCTTTTCCCTCATCAGTGATATAATTAGCAGGAATAGTGTGTATCTGACAGAGTATGTGAGTATAAAGTAACGTGTTCTCTCATATACGGTAATTTTAGAGCTCACATTCAAATGAACTGAAACAGGCAAAAATTACTTAATTTTAGGCAACAATTTTAGTGAACCACATATTTCGGCACTACACGAATTTCAGCAGGACACCGGTTTTGGCGCTTCATCGGGCTAATGACACAGTAAGCGGGCACACAAACGGGCCGGACCGACAGAGGGCGGTCCGGCATGTCTCAGTTTGGCCCAAGACCTTCCATTAGTTAGCGCTTTGGCGTCACAACGACTCTAAGTTGAGTGTTTGTGATCAGGGTGACACTTCTGCCACTCTCTCTCCCTCCCTCTCTCTCTCTCTCCCTCTCTCTCTCTTTCTTTCTCTCTCTCTCCCTCTCTTTCTTTCTCTCTCTCTCTCCCTCTTCTCTACCACTCGAAAATTTCAACGTGAAACCGTGAGAACTAAGTCCTTGTAGAGGTAGAGAGGGGAAGATTGTGTAGATGACAGAGGTAAAATGAAAATGGTAGAAGTGGTATAGGTGGTAGAGGTAGAATGGGAATGGTAGAGGCGGTAGGGGTGGTAGAGGAGGTAGAGGTGGTAGAGGAGGTAGAGGTGGAAGAGGAGGTAGAGGTGGTAGAAGAGGTATAGGTGGTAGAGGAGGTAGAGGTGGTAGAGGAGGTAGAGGTGGTAGAGGTACAGGTGAGTTTGCTACACAGGAGTACACAATAGTTAGTCTAGCTAGGAACATATCTCAAAGCCACACATATTCAATAGAAAAGATATATAGACACATGTATAATAAATACGTGAACAAAAGTTCACAAAACCCGACTTTTTTCTTGATATTATAAAGGTCGTGTATTCTTGATATTATAAATGAAAATTATTGTAGGATTATTCCAGAATGTTCTAATACATTCTACTATTCGGCAACCGAACTTTCATCAACATTCATCTCCAATAACGTGTCACTGGTACAGCAGCTTTCGTTCTGAAAGGTCGTAAGCATGGATAAGAATAAGGATATCAACCAAGATCTTCGCGAACGTATTGTGGAGCTCCATGATGAAGGTTTGGGATATCGGAAGATAAGTGCACAACTGTGTGTTCCTATGGCCTCGGTTGGAACCATAATACGTAAGTGGAAATGCCGGAATACGACTCTCAGCAAGCCTCGAACTGGCCGTCCACGGAAGATTAACGACCGTGCTGCTCGAAAATTGGCCCGAAATGTAAACCAATACAATATATGTATATTATATATATATATATATATATATTATATGTACACACATGTGTATACTGTTTCAGTAGCCTCGTGTATTAAAAAAATTAATTTTTCGCTTGCTTGTAAAAATATCTGACCGATGCAGGTGACACCACAATACCACAACAATACTGCAATACATTACAATATAGCGATGCATAATACTTATACTACGAGAAGACCTACTGTGTACCATAATTTATAATACTTTGGTAGGAAACAAGCCCCTTCATCCCGCAGCCTAAAATACTTGCAATACCAATACAAAATTTCACTTAGAAAATACTCAAAAGTACAACACTCAACTGAAAAAAATACTCAATACAACACTCAACTGAGAAAATAGTCAACAATACAACACTCAACTAGGAAAAAACTCAACAATACAACACTCAACTGAAAAAATACTCAACAATACAACACTCAACTGCGAAAATACTCAACAATACAAGCCTTAACTAGGAAAATACTCAACAATACAACGCTCAACTGAGAAAATACTCAACAATACAAGCCTTAACTGGGAAAATACTCAACAATACAAGCCTTAACTGGGAAAATACTCAACAATACAACACTCAACTGAGGAAATACTCAACAATACAAGCCTTAACTGGGAAAATACTCAACAATACAACACTGAACTAAGAAAATACTCGACAATACAAAACTAAGCAAAGAAATCAGCGGCAGTTAGAACCTGTCATCACACGAAAGAGCTGTCAGCAACCAGACAAAACCTGTCATTTTACTGCTGAAATTATACGAGTTTTGGCAGCGCTGATACTCAGAACGCTGATGCTGACATGCTGACACTCAGCACGCTGATGCTCAGCACGCTGACGCTGACATGCTGACTCCCAGCACGCTGACGCTGACATGCTGACACTCAGCACGCTGATACTCAGCACGCTGGCGCTGACATGCAGACTGCCCTAATATACGATAAATTTATTGCTACACGCGTCATGTACGTGCCTGTGTGCTGCACATGTTTCATGTACACAGAAATTACAGTATCATCAGGGAGAACTCAGTAAAATATTTGTCACCACAGTGATGACGGTAGACAGAGCATTGATGCTGCGCTACTGCCGTGTTCTATGAAATAATTTCCTGTTTTATCAATTAAATTCTGTGTGAACTCACTTCTACACACGAATAATTATATGCTTAATAACAATAATTAGTTATTTTCGTCTCAATTCCTCCCTTTCCTTCCAATTCCTATATTTCATTCCAATTTCTCCTTTTCCTTCTGATTTTTCCCTTTCCTTCCTATTCTTCCCTTTCCTTCCAATTCTTCCCTTTGTTTCCAATTCTTTTCTTTCCTTCCAATTCCTCTCTTTCCTTTGAACTCCTCCCTTTCCTTGGAATTCCTTCATTTCCTTTTAATTCCTGTACAATAAACTGTGAAACAACTGCTGCAAAATTGGCCTCAGTTGAAACTGGGCAGTGCAGATCAGCTTGAAATTTAACCAAACATTCGGAAATTGATCCAATAGTCCGAAAGTTACCTAAATAGTCAATAACTCTTCCAAATAGTCCGAAATTTACCTAAATAGCTGGAAATTGACCTAAATAGTCGAAAATTGATCTAAATACTTTGAGGTCTATCAGAAATTGATCCAAATAGTGGGAAATTTGCCAGAAATCGATCTAAAAACTATGAAATTGATCGGAAATTAACCCAAATAATCGTCAATGGCCGTGACTGAACACACATACAGTTGAACCTCGATTTAACGGACACACTTGCCCCCTATTAAACCGTTAACTCGAGCCTAATTTTGTATTGTTTATAAACTTTTTCTAATCTTACATAAATTTGAAGATTCGTATATAAAATACAGGGTTAGGCAACATAACGTTGCATTCGAAATCCGTTGCATCGGGGTCCGTTAGATCGAGGTTTAATTGTATGAATACATGACGTCCTGAAGAGCTCTGCGGAAAGCAAGTTAACGGAAGCCTCTGTACTACACCCCCTGCTTACAACTCCTCCCCCATCAGTAGTCACACACACGTCGCACAACAAAAAAACACGTCTTCTAATCACAAAGGACGTGCGGACGAAGCTCATTTCGCGTCAGTGCTTAACAAAGGCAGAGACGAGCAGCCTACGCACCACCACAGCTGAACTTTTTTGATTGAGGTCTTCATATCAGCCTCTACACTCATCATAGTTCCACTCTACGCGAGTGGCTGTTGTTGAGTGGCGGCTGTTGGGTGAGTGGCAATTGACATGGATATCGATGAGTGGCTGGAGTTGGGTGAGTGGCAATTGACATGGATATCGATGAGTGGCAGCAGTTGGGTGAGTGGCAATTGACGTGGATGTACAATAGGTGTACAACAGTATTACAGATGTACAACAGTAGTATACAGGTGTACTCAATGTAGACCAGGAATACAATACAAATACAACCACTAATAATAATACTAAAATCAATAAAAGTTGTGTCCACAACAAAACTGTGAGTGTTAATGCAGGTGCTGGTTTGTCATCTCTTTTATTCCATCACAAAACTGATGAAAATGGCCGCTATTCAACACTGATCTCTCATGAATTTTTCATTAATTCATTTTGAACAGACCTCACTTTAATTTCTTAATTTCCTTTTAATTTATCATGAACAGACCTCACTTTAATTTCTTTTTAATTTATCTCGAACAGACCTCACTTTAATTTTTGTTTAAATTATTTTTAATAGGGTACTCATTTATTTCTCTGTAATTAATTTGGAACAGATCTTTCTTTCATTTTTCTTTATTTTTTTCAATACATTACTCATTAATTTCTGTTTAATTTATTTTGAACCGACTTCTCGTTAATTTCTCTTTAATTCGTTTTGAAGAAGTTTCTCTTGAACATCACGCAGTCAGTCTCTGTTTGCTATTCAAGCCTATTCCTAATTCATTTCTGAATTTAATTCAAATTGAAAGGACATTGCTATACGCGCTACACATATTATATATAGTGTGGTATATGAACCATACCCTCCGAGTTATAGAAATCAACTGTTATACCTCAGTATAACTGGATTACAACTCAATGTTATAGTGTAATTACTGTACTTTTCATACACGTTTGTTAACTTTTGTAGGTGACATTATAACACACGATATGTATTATGCACTGGACAACAGACATGGACTGGATAGCATACAGTATACTGTGTACAGGGTGCAGTAATATGATATGTATTGTGTACTGGGAAATAGAGATGGACTGGATAGCATACAGTATACTGTGTACAGGGTGCAGTAATATGACATGTATTGTGTACTGGGCAACAGAGATGGACTGGGTGGGATACAGTACATGTACTGTGTACTGGACACGTTAATGATGGGTCAAATGAGAGTGATGCAGAGTATAAAAGGGAAAATGTGTTTCAAAAAGTATGTAAATCGTGTTAACAGCTGAAAATAAAATGAAGTAAAATCGATTTTTACGTACATTTGAAAAATAAAGATAATTTTTTTGTTTCCTTAAGTTTGTTTTTATAAAAGCAACAAAAGTGTCAGGCTATTTGTTACACATGTTTAAGAGACAAAAGAAAAATATTGTAAAATAAAAGTACAATACAAGAGGTAATTTTTAATTGAAATTTTCTTTCTTCAGTTAGCGGGACACATAAATTAATGCTTTCTGTTTTGCAAAAATTAACAAATATTTTTTTCTCAGATTTCCCTGTTGATCCGAATCAACGATTTTACCCCTCATTTTCTGAAGATTAGGTTCTGAATACGCCTAAAAATTTCGATAATAATAACAATAAAAGTATATTCTCAAATTCAATGCAAGGTTAATACAAAGTCAAAGTACAGAACTTATTTTTATTAGATTTTCCTTAAAAGGAAACCTCGTCTCAACTGTGCATCCATCATCCACAACTGCTCCTACAAATCCTTAACTAATCTTTGGTTCAACAGTTGAGTAATGTTTTTAACAGGCTCTTCCCTTAACATTAATTCAACAAGTACCCGTTCATTAACATAACAAAATGGTAAACTTTTTTATGTGAGGTTTATTTTCACGCTCGCCGAATTTGAGTTCACATGTGTTTTAATTCCACCCATTTTCACATGCTTTTATTACTTAAAGCAATGCATGGTTGTAGTCAGCAATACCATAGGCAAGTTCATCACTAGTGACAATATTTTACTGGTGATAACTTTTTCCAATGGTAATTTTTTCTAAAAGCAATTTTTTACATGTGGCAATTTTTTACAAGTGGTAGTTTCTTCCAGTCGGGAAAAAACAATACAATATAATATGCAATATTTTTCCGAATACAATACTTCTTTCGATACAATATGTCTCCGGATACAATATGCCTCCGGATACAATATGTTTCCGGATACAATATTTCCCAGACACAACATTTCTCTGGATACAACATTTCTCTGTCAATGTCATTTTAACTCAAGTTACCCAGTATTTTTTTAATACAAATTATGAAAATCAGGCCATTTCGAAGAGGTATCTATGCTACGTGGTACAGGAATTCATGAGGTGTAGGAACAGCGCAATTTCATCCCATAAATGGTCACCATATTTTGTGGTATACGACATTTTTATGGCATGCAACACTGTAAACGCGTGCAACACTTTTATGGAGTGCAACATTTCAACCTGAGTTTATGGAGCACATCCCTTTTATTGTGGGCAACACTTTTATCGTTCGCAACATGTTTATGGTACGCAACATTTTTATGGTATACAACACATTTTTACGATGCATTACACTTCCTATTGGTGCGCAACACTCTGACGTATAATTACATTCATTGAAAAAGATTTTAAACCATTGTATCTTAGTCTCATACAGTGTGTTCCATTAGTGTCCCTTCGTTATAATTACCAACATCCCAGGCTCAAATTGCAAAAGAAATCAAATTTCTAGTGCAGCAAAATTTCATTTTTCCCAATAATAAAAATAAGCAATAAATTTTATCAAAATACAGAATAAATTTCTTATTTATAATTTGGACTTGAAATATGGGGTTTAATTTAATATCGGACATTTTTTTGACACTTATTAAACGTTTCGTCAAAGTTTAGCTCGAGCAGCGCGCGCATCAGTGAAAATTTAAAAATAAAATTTCATTTCACAAGGCCATGTACAAATCAACAAATTATACAACATGATTTCTTCTATTTACATCTCCACGAGTCATTATTGCTAATTATACCCATTATTAATATTATAACACATTCTTCCCCTGGTCAGAAACAGCTGGTGCATCTTCTGGGAAACATTTCGGTACTGATGAAAAAAAAATATCCGGGAAATTAATATTTGGTGTTTGTTTCTTGTACTTTTTTTAAAAGTGTAATGTATAACGTTGAAGGTATATTGTGTGAATTAAATTCCTAATCTTTTTTTCCTCCGCACCAGCTGTTTCCGACCAACGTCAAAAGTTATATGCACCAGCTTTTTCCGACCAGAGAGAGCATTTATTAACACCTACGAGTCTAGGCTTCCCCTGTGCATTGAGGTATAGAAGAAGGTATAGAGGCAGGGGGCAGGTCATGGAGGAATAGAGGGGGACGAACATGGGACGCTACAGATGTAGAGGGGACCAGGGGGGGCATCAGGAAGGGGTTCATGAGGGAAGCGGGGGGCAGCAAACTGTTATGAGGAATGAGGGGACGAGAAGTAAAACGCAGTCTTTCTAACTCTGCTTCCTTGAGCCGCTTGTCTTTGGCACGGCGGTTCTGGAACCAAATCTTGACTTGTGTTTCTGTGAGGTTCAAAGAAGCACTGAACTCAGCTCGTTCAGCGATGCTCAGATACTGCTTCTCTCTGAACTTCTTCTCGAGGGCGAGCAGCTGCTGTGTAGTGAAGGGAGTACGCGGCTTGCGGTTGGGCTTGTGTTTGCGGAGGGTTACTTTGATGGGCACGTTGAAGCGGGGCGTGTCGGGAGACTCTAACGGAGGGAGACAAAAAGAGAGGTTAGTTAACTTGAAATGACTTAAAAAAGATAACAGGTAATTATCCCGGTGATCGTCTTCAAAGAGAGTAAAAGAGACAACAAAATTATCCAAAGGTTAGTTAACTTGAAATGACTTAAAAAAGATAACAGGTAATTATCCCGGTGATCGTCTTCAAAGACAGTAGAAGAGATAACAAAATTATTCAAAGGTTAGTTATCTTGAAATGATGTAAAAAATAACAGGTAATTATCCCAGTGATCGTATTTAAAGAGAGTAAAAAAGACAACAAAATTATCCAAAGGTTAGTTATCTTGAAATGATGTAAAAAAAGATAACAGTTAATTATCCCGGTGATTATCTTCAAAGAGAGTAAAAGAGATAACAAAATTATCAAGGTACATAATTGGCTTGCCACGCTTCGAGTTTATGTCGACAAACAAAAAATGGTAAAAAATTATGCTTGAATATATGAACTGAGCAAATGAATTACAGTTGCTTCCTTAAAATGCTCTGCAGAAAAAGGGTCACAAAATAATTTTAAAATCTTAAAATCGAGTTTACATAATTGATTACGTAAGATTTCAAAAATTAGTGTATGAACGTCATTGCGAGAGACTAGGTTGGTAAGCAGTTACCTGTATTTTACCTGCGTAAATCTTAGTAAGTAAATAGATAACATTATTTTAAGACCTCTGGGTGTTGAAGAAAATATTACACAATGCAACATATCGCACAGAACATTTCATATATATATATATATATGTATATATACAGGGTGTCTCAAAAAAATGTAAATGTAACGCACCCTGGGTGTGCGTTATCAGCGTTGTGTGGACAATAATGGTCATCAATTCGAACATTTGCGAACATGATTCTTTAATCACATTTGTCTTCTGTATTCGAAGCTATTCTATTTCACTGTATGTTCATAAATAAAGGATCTCGTCATTCGAAGTGTGAGTACATATTTTGAGACACCCTGTATATATATATATATATATATATATATATATATATATATATATATATATATATATATATATATATATATATACACTTCTAAATATATATATATATATATATGTGTTGTGATATATATACACTGTGTGTTGTGTGAGTATTATTAAAGAAGTGATGATTTTCATCAGACCGACATAATTAAAAAGGTAGTTTAAATTATAAGTTTTAATAAGAAATTGGTTTAAAGAAGAAAAGGGGACTTTAATTAAAGGTTATGAAGGATTTTTAATTATGCGGTTTTAATTGTGGGGTTCTAATCATATTTTTTTAGGTAGATTTAATTACAAGTTTTTAATTAGACATTTTTAAATAAGCAGTTTTAATTACTTGGTTTTAATTATGGAATTTAATCAGATGCTTTTTGCAAGATGTTAACCATCTTTAACTCTTGATCATTTTGCTACACAGTTCATTTTGGTGCCTAAAATTAGCTCACATGAAAGCGTTAAACTGTTTTTTCGATCTTTTGGATGAAGAAATGAAGGAAATGTTCTGAAATATTTAAATATTCTGAAATATTATGAATATTTTGTAATATTATAAGTATTTTGATATATTTAGCTTTCTTTATGTTCTGATTAGAACGTGCAATTCAGAGTAGAATTATTCATGGTTTGTTCTGCAATAAAAGGTTAGTACCTAAAATTATGACAAAAATTAATTATATTCATTGCATCAATTATGTTCATTGCATCTATTATGTTCATTGCGTGAGTTATGTACATTTTATTAATTATTTTCATTTCATCTATTATGTTCATTGCATTAATTATGTTTATTGCATCTATTATGTGCATTACATTTAAATTAGTGAAAAGACTGATCACTGAATCAGAGATTGGCGCAATAATTAGAATTGAGGCAATAATTAGCATGGAAACAACAGTTGAAAAGGAATTAATAAATGAAATTGGATTTGTAATTTTAATTGAAACAATACTTCAAATATTTATTAGAATAAAGCCAGTAACTGGAAAATCAAGTAATACTCGGATCTGAAGCAATAATTAGAGACTAAGTAACAATTAAATTGAAGCAATAATTGGAGATTAAGTGACAATTAAATTTAAGCAATAATTGGAAACTAAGTAATGCTCGTAATTGAAGCAATGATTGGAGACTAAGTAACAATTAAATTGAAGTAATAATTGGAGACTAAGTAATACCTGCAATTGAAGCAATAAATGCAGTGCAAGCAATAATTGGAATGCACGCATTATTGAGGCATGAGTATGCAATAATACACTGCAGTACTGTACGATTGTATGTCACAATCCCGTACGTGTATACACGTCGCTGTAAGAGTTCAGAANNGCAGTGTTGCACGTGTGTGTTGCATGCAAAGCAGTGTTGCATGCAGTGCAGTGTTGCACGTGTGTTGCATGCAGTGCAGTGTTGCACGTGTGTGTTGCATGCAAAGCAGTGTTGCACGTGTGTGTTGCATGCAATGCAGTGTTGCACGTGTGTGTTGCATCCAGTGCTAAAGAACTTACAGCTTTAAGAGCATAGGAAAGAAGTGTAAATATTAAAAAAATAAATAAATATTTTCCTCAGAAAATTCATTGAATTTTTTTTCGTCCCGAAATTTTCGTAGGTTTTGTCTACAGAAAAATCTGCAAAATGTTGCAAAGTGATTGTATTTTTAAGAGTTCTATTAATAAATTTTTAACACTTGTTATTGTTATGCATGGAAAACAATTACGACAATTACTGGCAGTTATGAATAAAAAATGGAAGTCGTGTCTACTAAGCAAAAAATACATGTTTACTACAAGCACATAAATGCGTTCGAACGTACAGCAACACAGACAGAGGTCTGTTTTGTATGTTCTCTGTTTATTACATCCTGCTTCAAAGATTCTACTCACGTGAGACAGAAAATTATACAAATATAAATACATGCCGGATGTATGAATTCATACATACACAAAGAATGCATACGTACTATACTTTAGGTATAAAATATTATTAACAAAATGCAAAATTTAGTAGTTATTGAACGATTATGTGCAGAAATACGTGTCTCACACACGTGTTTTGAAGAGGAGTATGAAAGAGCATGTATGAGTGAGGTAGTGTACTAGAGTTGTGTTGCAACCACGCGCTTAATGTGTGTGTTGTTTTAATTATTGTGCTGCTGTTGTAATCGTACCTCAATAGTTAACTAATCATGGGTGATCATCTTTTGTGTAACTTTGTATGAATTAATCAGGTGTAGGAATTAATCGAGTGTGTGATTTAATTAGCGGTATAAATTAATCAGATGTATGAATTATTCAGCTGCATGAATTAATCATATGCATGAAATAATCAGCTGCTTGAATTAGTAATCTGCATGAATTAATCATCTGGATGAATTAATCAGCTGTTTGAATTAATCAGATGTATGAATTATTCAGGTGCGTGAATTAATCCGTTACATGAAGTAATCAGCTGCTTGAATTAATAATCTGCGTGAATTAATCATCTGTATGAATTAATCAGCGGTATGAATTAATCAGATGTATGAATTATTCAGCTGCGTGAATTACTGAATGAAAACTATACGGTGGCTGCAACTACTCAGTTAGCGTTGTCATTAACGTGTAACTGGGAGCGCAACATACATGTACGAGAACTTCTGAAGCGGGCAAGACCAATTGTACACAAGTAAAATAATTGTGCGTAGTATTGGTAGATGTGTGGTCGACATACAAAATGTATATCAGTTGTACGTTCTACGACGTAAACAAACAAAATGCAATGCATACAATCTGTATGTGTATCTCTTGAGCAAGTATATTTTTTGATGAATTAATTGTGATTCCAAATCAATAAATAGTCATTTGAATGCAAGAATATTTTTGGTAATGTGCCCATCAATAAAAATTGGCAGATATTGTAAAGATATTTCTGAGCGGGAGGTTACGCTTGTAAGGTATTTTAAACTGCAAAATTTTTATAACGTTTGAAAAAATTGTGTGCCTTTTGAAAAACTGAAAAATTAAATTGGATTAATTAATATTCAATAACTTCGATTATTAAGAATATTTTAACGTTTTAACGGAATAACTACAATCCATCGTCACAAAACATGACTTGAGATACAGACAAGTTACGGAAAAATATTTATTAAAATAAATGATAACCAAACTCAATCAACAAATCGAATTATTTCCCAGGATGAAGTGTGAAAAATTCAGGAGAGTAACATACACATATTAACTTACTTGAAAACGATCCCAAATTAAAGTGATGTTGCAAGAAACTGAATGGATTTTGATGCCACGACCCATGAAGAACAGGATGTGTCCCTGGGGGTCCAGTTGGATATCCTGGGGGTCCGTGGATAATAGGGTTAGGATAACAAGGAATAGGGTCAACAATATCCGGCCTCATCTCCTCGTCACTCTCGTTATCCACTTGAATATCCTCCGCTTCTTCATCTTCCCGATCTTCGTCACTTCTGCCACCTTCTGATGTTCTGGACGACGCTGTCGATAAGTCTTCAGGGGATTGCTGAGATGCAGGGGTTAGGTGTATAGGTTCCTTTTTAACTGGGCTCACTCTTTCGTGAACCTGTTGGAGCTCAAACAGCGACTGCTGAACCAAAGGATGATGGTGATGGTGGGAATGATGTCGGGGGTGAAATGGTTCTCGATGGTGTGCATGATCCAAAGACTCCTCAGATGAACTCCTTGGTGGTGTAGCAAATTTTTCGTAGTAAACTGACGCCCTTAAAGACTGACAACTTTCTGGTGAAGGGGTTTTTCTTAACACAGTTGCTGTTGTCTCAGAAGTTTGACTATTTTCAGGGTGTGAAACTGGAACAGATGTCCTCAACGGGGAAACTCCGTTCTCACTAGGACTGATTTTTTCTGGAGATGGTATAGAGTCTCGAAGTCGTTTAGGAGATGGAGGAAGATCCCGAGAAGTTGATGGTGGACTGGATGAGCTGGGTCTTACGGCACGAGGTGGGCTGGAGGGCTTGGAATAATTGGGCTGCAGTATAGCATCCATGGAAAAATTTGAGGTTTTTCTCTGGACAGCACTGAAGGCTGAATGCTGACCTGGAGTTATGAGGTCTGCAGACATCTTGATAGCCCAGTACAAATACACTAAAACAAATCAAAGAGAAACCTTAAATCCTTCTGGAAATACCTGAAGATTGATCCCGAACAACTTTCCAATAAGCCACTAACTTCAAAGGTAAAATTCCATCCCGGATTTTCAGCTACGAAAACATAGAGTTCACAGACCAGAGTCCAATACACTCTCTTTAAGTGTCAACCACTAATCGTTTAGTTGCAGAAGAACAAGCAGGATGAAGTTTTCGAGGATGGACTTGAAACAGCTATCGCACCAACACCTCGTGCTGAACTGAAGGGCCTCCACACAACAACTGCTCACATCTGAGAGACTCAAGCCCCGGTGGTTTGGTTCCTCCGCCTACTTGGAGGCCGTTGGGTTCCTCTACTTCGCTCGATCCCATGTTGTGGTGCTCAGGGCGGAGCGAGAATTACGGCTGATTTCAGCGACTGTTTTTGCTCGGGAGGAGCGAAGGCCTAGGCCCACCTTTATTAAAGAGTTACCTCCTCTCTTGCTCCCTCAGGGTAGTGAATTAAAGACGAGCTTGAGGACCAGCGAAGGCGTGTCTTCTAAAGCGATCGTCAGCCAATGGTGAAGAAGATTAGCAAGCACTCGGCACGGACCATTAGCTTTATGGAAAGATTTACAGTCAGGGTGCTTGTCGTTGTCACACGCTCGCCCCAAAAGCCTTCAAATAACTGGCCATAAAGTTTTCTAACTGGCGAGCCTTGCAGCCACTTAACTCTCTCACTCTCTCTGCTAGCATTGAACACCAACTTGGCCTTCAACTAATTAAATAAACTTAAACGTCAACGCACGCTCGTACACTTGCATGTGAAGTCCAACAATAACAATGGACACGATTGCCTTCAAATGACTAGCCCTTATGGAACTGCCAATTGCACCTTAATGATCTTCTAGTCGCTCTTCAGGAAACAATCACAAGTTATTGATGCTTTTGTGTGTGAATGTTTGTGTGAGAGCCAGAAGGCATTTCTCCCCGCGTTAATTAAGATACAACAATTGGAAGCCCTCCTGAATCATTTAATGAACAAATATTCTGCTATTGTGAGACAATGATAAAGCTGTGGAGTGCATTCCAATATTAATACAATAAATGGAATGGGCGGGATTGCACGTCTTTCACGAAATTATACATTTCAGGTATTCATCATGAGCCAGTGGAATTGCACGCATGTGTATAAACCGTTTTAAAAATTGTGTGTTCGTTAATTAGTGTTGGTAAAACACAGTCTGTTAATTGAAATGCTATTTAAATATCTCTTTATTGTACATTGATAAATAAGGATATCAATAGAGACACCAAATTGTAACGTGGAAGTACTACAATAATGAGAACTTTTATTCGGTGTTTTTTGTTAAATTGAAGTTTGATGGTATAACTTTCATGGTATTGGACGTCTAGTTGAAATAGATTTGTTGTCTCGGTGTGGTAGATTTGTTATCTAGATGGGTAGATTTATCGTCTAGAGGGAGTAGATTTGTTGTTTAGTTGGAGAAGATTTGTTGTCTAGTTGAGGTAAATTTGTTGGGTAGTTAAGGTAGATTTATTGTCTAGTTGTGGTACATTTGCCTAGTTGTGGAAGATGCTTGTACATACACGTACAACAAAATATAACGGACTACAAAATATCAATCTACTAGTTGAAGTTTTTGAACTACATATGTTCGTTAACTTTAACCATATATAGTCGTGTGTGGAGTTTTTTCAACAACATTTTTTGGTCGCTTTTACGTCTTGATTATGAAATGAAATCTGAAATGAATTCTTATTTATTAATATTACTACAAAGAAAAAAGGCAATTATTAATTAGTAAACTATTATTCTCCCCTTATTCTAGTGTTGTTGGATCAACGATTGATGATACGAATATAATTAATTGTCCTATGAATGTACTTGGGGTAACGTACCTAGGATTAAGATACATAGAGTAACATATTTATTGTTTCGTACGTAGGGTATTGTGCGTAGTGTTATGGATCCAGGGTAATGTATGGTATGGGTATGGTGTGTTAGGTAATATCGAAATCAAAGTTTAGAAAACTCTACGGGTTGTTGACGCCAATATATAAATAATATGCGTTTCTCACTCACATTCTTTTCATTTCTGTGATCGAACACAAGGAAATGAATGTACATGTAGAAGTTATTCTGATTTATATTTGTACTTGAATTGTACGTTGATTTCTGAAGAGAAATGTGAGAGCAAAACATGGTGTGTTGTTGGTAGTGACTGTTGAGTAACTGTATTAGCTAACTGTATTGACTAACTGTATTGACTAACTCTACTGACTAACTGTATTGACTAACTGTATTGACTAACTGTATTGACTAACTGTATTGATTAACTGTATTGACTAACTGTATTGACTAACTGTACTAAATAACTGTATTGATTAACTGTATTGACTAAATGTATTGACTAACTGTACTAAATAACTGTGAAGATGAAAAATTGTCCATATTTCGATTAAATGTAGATACTCCGAATTCATCGAAAAAACATCCACGTATAAACATTCCTTAAAGAAACATGTGTTGGAACCAATGTTTGTGTTAAGTTGTCAACGAACATTGTGAATGCTGATGCATAACATTAAAAGTTTACCTATACCTCCTCATCGACAACATTTTATTGCCGAATTCCGCAATGTTTACATGGTACATGTGTAGGCAATGTTGAATTCCCCAATCCGAATTTTTTCGTCGGTTTACCGGCGATAATCATCGATTTGCGGTGATAATCATCATTGATAGTAGGAACTTCCGACGATAGAAATAGTACCGGTTATTACCGGTAATTATTGGTATTTCCAGAGGATGAAATGTTTGCCGACGATATTGACCGGTCTTTACAGTCTTATTCCTACTGTCATTCCAAGCATAGGGAAAAGACGATAAAAATACAGTCTTTTTCAGATAATAATTACCGGTTTATCGTAAGATATCATCGGTTTATCGTAAGAAAAGGCGATAATTACCGGTTAATGCTGACGAAAATTAGCGCCGGTCAGACTATAAAATTCGGATTGGGTCAGGCAGTACAAGTCATATGTTAAAAATGGCATGTGTGTAATATATGTGTTCATGTATGTGTTTTAAAATAACATGCATTCGTATATGGCACACGAAGAGTTGTAGTCATCATGCACCAACTGGACGATTCTTCTATTGCACTTTACTTGTACAAATATTGTTATTTTTGTACTGTATCCAACACGTATAAAAAATGTTGGAATTTTTCTATTCTACACTACGGGTATGAAAAATGTTCTTTTTCTAAGAAGTCCTGCATGTGTGAAGAATGTTGTCTTACTAACATTTTAAAAACACCTACAACTCCACATATCGTGGATTGTTTGTCATTTTACTATGTTTATTTCAGTAAACTATTCCGTTAGCGAAGTACGATGTAGTTTGCTGTATGCTAATTTAATGTATTTCTGTGATACATACACTGCGTGTACGATACAAATACAGCATATGTATGCATACATTCATTGTACTGCATACATGAGTTTCTATGAGGTGCTGTGGGTAACATCAATTATTTCCAACACTGTCCAATTCATCGCAACATCAACGTTAATCTCCATATAGAATAGAAAATGTATCTCCATCTCTCTCTCTCTCTTTGTATCTGTGTGTAATTCGTCATAAACCTTTAATGCATTTATCTTTATAATAATTTCAAATTAATGAAATCTAAATCGTGGAATTTCCACGCGGACTGTCGAGTTTCAGCATAAATCCGAAATTTTTCGTCAATTATACGGTACTCGACGGTAATCGTTGTTCCTTCGACGATAAAGTTGGACTACAGGAAGGCTGCACACGCTGGAAAGATCAGCAAGGAAATAAGTAAGAAATGGTATCACTGCTACGCATATGCCTCCGGTCACGTGACTTGGTATGAAACTTGTGGTTCTTTTGGGCTAAAATGAGTTATTATTTATTTTGAAAAAATTCCTAATGGTACTTTTATTAAAAAATTTAAGTTTCAAATACCATGCGGCATATCACATTAGATTTTAGCAAAATCTGGCACCCGTATGATACATATTTGTTATGTACTCTATCGAAAATTTTGGAAATTCTCCGTCTAGGGAAACTTGTTTTAAATATGTATAAGGGAAAAAATTGAAATACTCTATAAATGAAAATCTTTAAATATTGCTTTTATAGAGGACGTTAGGGAAATTAAACCCGAAAATACTAATGCGTGTACAAACGAAGAAAGAAAAAAGTTTTACATGACAATATCATAATGAAAAATTAAAACACAAAAAAGACGTGATCACGAAATAAACACTGTCAAAAAATTATAAAAAACACGTATTTTCAATACCTCTTTTGTACGAACGCAACATGAAATCGATGGAACACACACCCTCCAAAAAAGTTAAAAATATTGACATTGTCGTTCTATTGATAATATATGAGAAGTTATTGATGAATGAGGAGGTGTAACTGAATGAGGTGTAGCTGAATAAGGTGCAGCTGAATAAGGTGCAGCTGAATGATGAGGTACAGCTGAATGAGGAGGTATAACTGAATAAGGTGCAGCTGAATAAGGTGGAGCTGAATGAGGTACAGCTGAATGAGGTACAGCTGAATGAGGTACAGCTGGATGAGGTACAGCTGAATGAGGTACAACTGAATGAGGTACAGCTGAGTGAGGTACAGCTGAATGAGGTACAGCTGGATGAGGTACAGCTGAATGAGGTACAGCTGAGTGAGGTACAGCTGAGTGAGGTACAGCTGAGTGAGGTACAGCTGAGTGAGGACTCAGGGTAGAAATATCGTGTTTCAGTAGCGCTTGTTAGACGTCAATTGAAGCGGTAGATATGATACCCATGAGAACCATCTCGCTTTTGTTGAGTTGATGGTGACTGATGGTGTGGGACTGTGCATCAAAACGCCTGGCTTGATTCTGAACATTTTTGGCTGTGAGAGATTTTCTGCCTACATCGCGCACTTGTGAAGTGGTTTTATGCAGGAACATGCGTTGATTTTGCTATGCATCATGAAAATTGTTAGAAATCAGTAACAATCAATGAGAAGTAACGAAAATTAAAAGAAATTAGTAAAAATCAATGAAATCTAGCAACAATTAACAGAAATTAGCAAAATTGAATGAGAAATAACAAAAGTTGACAATAATCCGTAAATATAAATGAAAAGTTACAAAATTAACAAAAATCAACGAGAAGGAACGAAAATTAACAGAAAATAAGCGTTGTTTTGACAAGAATATCTCCATGCATATGTTATAAGTAGAAAACTTAAGTTTATTTTAACATGAAGGATCATTAGTAAATGCTAAATACTAATTAGGACTAAACAGTTTCTGTTACCAAATGTCACACTCTCGAACACATACAATCTTAGAAAAAGTATATATATATATGTATATATAGAATAGAATAAGGCAATAGGAACGAGCCGTTTGGCCCATGCTTGGTTCAATACTGAAGTCCCATGCCGTCTATATATGTATATGTATAACATATGAAATATACGATAACCATACATTATATATATGACGATCATTATAGACTATATGCAGCTATTTATAGATTGTATGGCTACTCGGCTCGTATATGCAATACATGACAACATACGTATATGGCCTATAGGGCTGCTGTAAATGGAGTGCATGGAAATTTTCTACATAAAGAATATAAATACATTTCGTGTATGGAATATATATGAAAACACATATATAAAGACTCAGAAATATTAATGTTTTGCTCTTTGCACAACGTTGCAAAAACGTGTGCACCTTAAACATTTTATTGACTGGAATTATGAATAAAAGAGCAAAAGTATTTTTAGGAACTAATCAAAAATGGATGAGCACTAAATGCTGAGCAT
>VCRD01002615.1:50017-75954 GCA_006783055.1 Trinorchestia longiramus
AGATACAGAGAGAGATGGAGATACATAGTCGATTATATAGGTAGATAATTGATACAGGAGTAAATGCAGTAGATTGCATTACAGTTACATTTATTTTCATTCTCATTAGGACATACCGCGCACATGCAGATATGTTGCATTTGTGATGAACGCGTGATCCTGAGGGTTACTCGTGAGGGTTACTTGTGAGGGTTACTTGTGAGGGTTACTCGTGAGGGTTACTTGTGAGGGTTACTTGTGAGGGTTACTTGTGAGGGTTACTTGTGAGGGTTACTCGTGAGGGTTACTCGTGAGGGTTACTCGTGAGGGTTACTAGTGAGGGTTATTGTGAGGGTTACTTGTGAGGGTTACTTGTGAGGGTTACTTGTGAGGGTTACTTGTGAGGGCTTCTTTTCTTTTACGTGTAATGGATTAGTGCAGACATGCATGCATACATACTTGACATTAAGAGGCTGATGAGAGAAGCAGACTTATGAGAGTAAGAGGCTAATGAGAGTAGCAGGCTAATGAGAGTAAGAGGCTAATGAGAGTAGCAGGCTAATGAGAGAAGCAGACTTATGAGAATAAGAGGCTAATGAGAGTAGCAGGCTAATGAGAGAAGCAGACTTATGAGAGTAAGAGGCTAATGAGAGTAGCAGGCTAATGAGAGAAGCAGACTTATGAGAGTAAGAGGCTAATGAGAGTAGCAGGCTAATGGGAGTAGCAGGCTAATGGGAGTAGCAGGCTAATGAGAGTAGCAGGCTAATGAGAGTAAGAGGCTAATGAGAGTAACAGGCTAATGAGAGTAAGAGGCTAATGAGAGTAAGAGGATCGTGTGCAGCGTCAAGATAGCAGGATTGTCAGCGTGTGACAATGAATCAATCACACGCAATCAGCGCGTCCTGGTGATTGCTCTGTGTGTGGTGCACGCAGTGTGTTGTGCACGCAGTGTGTGGTGCACACACACAAACACACCTAAACACATAAAGTATACAGTTATTATATGCTAACACTCATACATATATTTCACAGTAACTACTGCACCAGAAATAAGTTTAACAAGAGTATGCAACCCGCATATGAGAAAAATTTCATCAATTTTGATGGTCGTACCCCGGAAAAAATTGGTTAAAATAAATTGCATCTCTTCTATGAATCGTTTATTATAGGGGCAGAGGGTGGGGTGCTATGCTGGGGGGTGAGGGGAAGGGGGGATGTGAGGGGAGGGGGAGGAAGAAGGGGTTGAGGGGGGGATGAGGCCACCCTGTAGTGGGACCCCTTGCAGGGTTTGGAGCCAAACCTAACCCACAGCTGGTCACAGCTGGTTACAGCTGGCACTGATGGCTACAGCTGGTCACAGCTGGCTCTGATGGCTACAGCTGGTCACAGATGGTCACAGCTGGCTCTGATGGCTACAGCTGGTCACAGCTAATCACAGCTGGCTCTGATGGCTACAGCTGGTCACAGCGGGCTCTGATGGCTACAGCTGGTCACAACTGGCTACAGCTGGTCACAACTGGCTACAGCTGGTCACAACTGGCTACAGCTGGTCACAGCTGGCTACAGTTGGCCAAGTAATGAGTCTGTTATTGTTCATTATTATTTAGAACAAGGACAAAGATATCTAACAAATATTTACCCGTACCAGAAATGCTTTAGATTTGACAGGAGACTCTATTTCATACAAAATTGATAACAAAATACAACTTTGCCATTTATTTCCCAAAATATTTGCTACACACAGGCCACACATGGCCTAATACTAAGTATACACATACTCGTGTACTCCCAGAAGTTCTGGCTTCACACAGACCACACATGTGTTAATATCATGTGTACAACATCCTTACGTCATTTTATCAAAGAACTAGAACAAGAATATACAGAGTTTCCCCCAAAAATATATACATTTTTAAAAGGCTGTAATTTGAACACTACTGGTGCTAGGAGGCTGGGACAAGTCTCATTCGAAAGAACGAGATCTAAATTTCTATTTTATTTCAAGAATACGCTGTTATCTACCTTATGTACACCTTATAAATATCACTAGTATTCAAACTACAGCCTTTTAAAAAGGTATACATTTTTGGGGACACCCTGTTTTAAAAGAACTCATTGGAATAAAATAATTAGCAAAATATGATAAACACTCGACGTGCGCATAGATTTGGCAGCGGAGATGTAGCAGCGGCGTCCTGCAGAGCTTCATTCTCTTACACTAATTCAAAACACAGCTCTGTATGATCTATTCCTTATTGAACCATCGCCTTCTGCACGTAACTCTTCGTCTTTGGTCCGTCACAGAATCTTTTCCTGGTGTCCGATGGCTTAATTTAAAGAACTAACAGTTCTAAGAGAGATACTCGGACTTAACTAACCTGGCGAGGTGGAGTCAAGTAAATGTGTACAAAGCGCCTTATAGATACTTTGTTTGAGGTATCCTGAGGGTTCAAATAACAGTGGGTGGTACGGAGGAGGTGGGACAGTGAGGTAAGTGTGTTGGGAGACCATTTTCCATACATCACTTGTGGACTTCGATTGATGGACTTGCAATTGAATAGCAACGGGCGGTCGTGAATTAAAACTATGGAGACCATGATTGAGGTACCTGACTTGTGTGATCTGGGATTTGGTGGTCGTGTTGGGGAGATCGATGGAGTATGGATGGCCATATATGGGAGCTCTGGACTGCACCACAGACTGAGATTTAATGAAGTTATTAATCGAGACTTTAGGAGACCTCACATGGACACACACACACAAATGGTGACACTAGATTAAAAGACGCTGTAAATTTTTGGTTTCTGTTAAATCAACCAGCTGCAAGAACACTGAGTGCTTTCAAAAGGCTATCAAAAAGCCGTAGAAATAGTACAGAGGATTTGTAAAAATTGTACCAATGAACTCTTGGAATGGTACCAAAGAGATTGAGAAATTGTACCAAAAATCTCTTAAAATGAGACAAAGAGCTCTAAATGGTATCAAAGAACTGCTAAAAATCCTACCAAAACCGATGAACATCGGGCTAAAAAACTTTGAAATTCTACAAGAAACTACAAAAATGCGACAGAAAGACAATCAAAATGCTTACAATAAAATTCAATAAACATCTTTTGTATACAAATTCAACTTGGCGTACTCAGTCTCAGGTGTTACAGATAAATTTAGATTTCAAACTAAAGTGAAGAATTAAATGACATAAAAACACTTAATTCTACAATGAGTGCATTAAAAACAACAGTTATTGAACTGCAGCAGCTATCGTTCAATAACAATATGGTTCGATTTTAACATATAGTAAAAAATGGAAATAAAAAGGAAGATTATCATTAAGAGACTACAAATCGTAACAATTACTCAGATAACTGTATAATCAACCTACAAATACCTGCTTTAACGCTAGTTGTGGGGTTCGTTTTAAAACTTGTCACACCTGATATATTGAGCATTTTTTGTAAAAAGTGCGTAATTTTTGTAGCATCTATAGGCTTGACTTGAAAAATTCTCACGTCAGCTGTTTTTACTGGTGATTTTAGGGTCACAATTAGTAGTATTGTGAGTATCTAGGATACAAGCTCATTGACGTAAATACTTGTACGACTGATCAGCTTCAGGGTGCAACTAGCAGTATTGTGAGTATCTAGGATACAAGCTCACTGACGTAAATACTTGTACGACTGATCAGCTTCAGGGTGCAACTAGCAGTATTGTGAGTATCTAGGATACAAGCTCATTGACGTAAATACTTGTACGCCTGATCAGCTTCAGGGCACAACTGGCAGTATTGTGAGTATCTAGGATACAAGCTCATTGACGTAAATACTTGTACGACTGATCAGCTTCAGGGCACAACTAGCAGTATTGTGAGTATCTAGGATACAAGCTCATTGACGTAAATACTTGTACGACTGATCAGCTTCAGGGCACAACTGGCAGTATTGTATCTAGGATACAAGCTCATTGACGTAAATACTTGTACGCCTGATCAGCTTCAGGGTGCAACTAGCAGTATTGTGAGTATCTAGGATACAAGCTCACTGAGGTAAATACTTGTACGACTGATCAGCTTCAGGGCACAACTAACAGTATTGTGAGTATCTAGGATACAAGCTCACTGAGGTAAATACTTGTACGACTGATCAGCTTCAGGGCACAACTGGCAGTATTGTATCTAGGATACAAGCTTATTGAGGCAAATGGTACTTGTATGTATTGTCAAATCAATTATTAACAGTAAAGTGGTTGTTATTAAAGAACTTATCATCAAATAACAGTCAGTTTTACCAGTAACATAAGAATAAAGGTCTCAAAACAACTGTCACATTGGAATGTGTGCATACAAATAACATTTATTTTTTATTCCTACTTTGCATTGTTTATCGTTTGCATAGTGCAGAAAAAACTTCCAGAGTAGTGATGTTTTTCTTTACAAAATCTCTAGATGATTCATGAATATTGAAACACTGCTAATGAAGGCAGTCTTTTACATATGCATAGGACTGATAACTACAGCAGTTTTCAAATTAAATGAAGGATTTCTCAGCATCAATTGAGAATAGTATTACACAGAATCAATTAAATGGATTTTTGCAGCATCATTTAAGAATAGGATTTTTGCAGCATTTATTACGAGTTAGATATTTGCAGCCTCTTTCAAAATAAGAGTTTTGCAAAATCAATTAGGAATAGGGATTTGTAGCATGAATTAAGAATGGGATTTTTGCAGCATTCATTATGAACAGGATTTTTACAGCTTCAATTATAAACAGGATTTTTACAGTATCAATTATGAACAGAATTTTTACAGCTTCAATTATGTATTGGATTTTCACCGTATCCATCCGATTAATAATTTGTAGGAATGTTCCTTCCTCCACAAAGTAAGTGTGTCAGGAACATTGGGCAAATTCTAATAAAGTCTACGGACAATACTCCCGAGCTTTGCCGTGCACCAAATACACTGCGCCAGTTCGTGAATAAACTAATTAGTGCATTATACTTATGCAGCAAAATGAAATATTTGTGTGTAATAATTATGCTGGAATATAGATATTTGTGCATAATAATTATGCAGCAATATGAAATACTTGTGTGTAATAATTATGCAGCAATATGAAATATTTGTGTGTAATAATTATGCAGCAATATGAAATATTTGTGCTTAATAATTATGAAGCAATATGAAATACTTGTGTGTAATAATTATGCAGCAATATGAAATACTTGTGTGTAATAATTATGCAGCAATATGAAATACTTTTGTGTAATAATTTTGCAGAAATATGTATTGTTCTTGACGGGGACTTTCTATATTAATTACGTGGAATGTTGGCAAATTTGTGTGTTGGTCAAATGGATCTTCGTTTTAGTTCATAGTTTTAGCTCCTTGGACACAGAGAAGACTGGAAACTTTGTTCATTGGTATGATAACAAACGAATGTAATTAAGACAACAAAGTTATGAAAAATTACGAATAATGAAAAAAATACTTAGTTACCCTCCCTGTCAGGTAGCTATGAGTTTTTAAACCAGAATATAATTTTTTTTTGCAAAATTCAGTGGAGATGGCTAGCCTGCATGTTTATAAGTGGTTCTAAGAGCACGTATTCTTATACACTAGTTCACCCCACGTGAAAAAATTCCAGTGTTTTTTAATGATTTTTTTTATTTGCCATTGGATGCTGCCTTTAAAAGGAACTCCCACATTGAAGGAGAAGAAGGCTAATAACAGAAAAAAATACGTATTTTATAGTAAACATGTGTTTTTGGTATTCACAACTTAATGCTTGCAATATATGCATACCCGTTCCATTGAGAAGTCAATACTTAACCTAAGATAAGCACTTTATTCCAGTTCCTTAGAAATGACCTGTTTGAAATTAAGTGCCCGTATCTAATTCTACAGCAGAGGACAACAAATACATTTACAATTAAATAAATAAAAAATTCATGGCGCTTTTATAGTATAGCATTGATTGCACAAATATTAAATTCCCTTCATGTTGAGTCGTCACCTTGAAAAGTGCAACGAAAGAACAAAAATAAAGTATATATATATATATATATATATATATATATATATATATATATATATATATATATATATATATATATATGATCCATTGTGCAAATAATCTTTTTAATCACACAATCATCGGAATAAATTTAAATAATCTCCTACATTCTTTTAATTCCATATTCATAGAAATAAATTTAGGCATTCTTTTATTTTTTATGCAGAAGAGAAAGCTTTGATATCTTAATCAACGTTGCAATCTTGCTAGTAAAAAACAAGAGTTTCCTCAATTCTCCGTTTCCTGAATAATGTTTTTTTGTTGGTCTTTAAAAAACGGTCGCAATTTAGAGCTGTGATTGGTATCAAGGATACCGCACACCAGGTGGCTCAGCCAATCAGCGCGTTGCGGTTGCCTGAGAATGAAGTTGCTTGTCTTTTTAACGTCATTCTTTAGAGGAGTCCGACGAAAGCCTTGGTGTTTTTAGCAGGCATTGAGAACTTAATTGCACAGTCCTCGAATTGACTACAGATAACTGGTAATGGAGAGACGTGAAGACACAGAGTGAAGGCTGGCTCAAATGAAGAGCTTTGTTAACAGGTAGGCTGGGCACTACACAAACAGGACTGTTGCTACATGAGTGGGGCTGTGTGGGCAGTGGGTGTTGTGTGGACTGTGGGTGTTGTGTGGACTGTGGGTGTTGTGTGGATTGTGACTACATGATTGTAGCTGCGTAGACTGTGGGTATTGTGGGAATTGTGGTTGTGTGAACTGTGAGTGTTGTGTGGATTGTGAATGCTTGAACTGTGGGTGTTGTGTGGATTGTGACTTCATGATTGTAGCTACGTAGACCGTGGGTATTGTGGGGATTGTGGCTGCGTGAACTGTGGGTGTTGTGTGGATTGTGGTTGTGTGAACTGTGGGTGTTGTGTGGATTGTGAATGCTTGAACTGTGGGTGTTGCGTGGATTGTGAATGCTTGAACTGTGGGTGTTGTGTGGATTGTGACTACATGATTGTAGCTGCGTAGACTGTGGGTATTGTGGGGATTGTGGCTGCGTGAACTGTAGGTGTTGTGTGGATTGCGGTTGTGTGAACTGTGGGTGTTGTGTGGATTGTGAATGCTTGAACGGTGGGTGTTGTGTGTTGTGTGGATTGGAGTTGTGTGAACTGCGGGTATTGTGTAAATTGTGAATGCTTAAACTGTGGGTGTTGTGTGGATTGTGGTTTTGTGGATTGTGGTTTTGTGGATTGTGGCTGTGTGCATTGTGGGTATTGCGGGGATTGTGGCTGCTAGGGGATTGGTAGTTGCGTGTAGTGTAAATTATGCAGATTGTAAATGTAAATATTGTAGATGATTGACAGCGCGTTTTACAAAAAACATTCCTCGTATCGAATTAACTTTCATCAAATGAAGTAAATGTTCAATATCTATTCAAACCAAAGTGATTTTTAATTTTAGTAAAGAAATAGTGCCGGATAAATATGAAGATTAAACTATTTTAACCGAACTTTTAATCTTCGACACAACCGGCCAATTAAGGAGACTTCAACGCTGCATAGGTAGTAATCCTACGGTCTCTGTCAGGTCCTATAATGTAGTGATCCTACGGTCTCTGTCAAGTCCTATAATGTAGTGATCCTATGGTCTCTGTCAAGTCCTATAATATAGTGATCCTACAGTCTCTGTTAAGTCCTATAATGTAGTGATCCTACGGTCTCTGTCAAGTCCTTTAATGTAGTGATCCTACGGTCTCTGTCAAGTCCTATAATGTAGAGATCCTACGGGCTCTGTCAAGTCCTATAATGTAGTAATCCTCCGGTCTCTGTCAAGTCCTATAATGTAGTGATCCTACGGTTTCTGTCAAGTCCTATAATGTAGTGATCCTACGATCTCCGTCAGGTCTTATATTGTATCCCATAGCACAGTCTATATGAAAAATTAGGCTAAAATAGCTTCATCAGCCACAGTTTATGCAGAGATAGTAAAAAATGAGCTCATCAGTCAAAGCCTGTGTAAAAAATGGTCGAATAAATCATCTTCTGGAGCTGTACCGAGAAAAAAATGTCCTGTGGATGACATGTTTCCGACTACATGACGAGGTCATGTCTCATTCCTGTGATCAATTACCCCCGAGGGACTTCTCCCAGACACGGTGTAGCCCAACACTTTTGCTCCTACACAAAATTATTCGTGAAAGTTTTTAAAGTTTGTCTAGCGGAAAAATTTACCAGTTCTTGACCAAGTCCACGCTGGAATCAAGCCAGGTTTGGACAAAAAGTGTTCCTACACTCGAGTTCGAAGTATGTCAAGCATTAGTCAAATATTCTGGTCACAATCAAGTTATCAATGCATCCTAAGTGTTGTTTGTATAATAATTAGCTTATGCAATTTTGGGATTAAAAACACTATTTCTTAATTGAAGAAGCAAGTTTGCGGCATTAAAACCGCACTTTTGAACCAAAGATTAATTCTTTATGTTAACAGTGTTTCAGGTCTAACTTTTTGGTTGCAAATGCCATCTTTTGATTACAAATGTAATCTTTTGGGACAAGTACCATCTTTTGGTGGCAAAAACTGTTTATGGGTTGAGGAGACCACCTTGTGATTATTTTTGTTATTTTGGGGGCTTTAATGCTATCTTTTGGAGGAAATAAATCGTCTCTAGACTTCGTCAACTAAAATAAACCTTCCTTGGGTTAAGCATACCGTTCTTTCACTGAAAACCATAATCTTGGATGGAGAATACCATGTTTTGGAGCAAAAAACCGTTTGCACACCGTTGTGTTTAACCAGTTTTGTGTTAAATATACCTTTCTTGAATTCAAGACTACATTTTTGGGTTGAGAATGCCAGCTTTTGGACCGACACAACCATTTCTAGACCAATCTTGACTTAATGAAACCTTCTTTTTGACCAGAGACGTGTTCAGCATCTCGCAGCTGCTGCATCTACCCATCCATCAGAAGCAGTCCAGTGTTGTGACAGCAGCCAGCACTTCTTGAAGGATCATTGTTTGCATGCCGTGGGCAAATACTCATAAAAACACGTCGTCTCACTTTGCCCATCTGGAACAAACATTGTTTTTTCCCATAAATCATACCGAAAATACCGAAAATACATCACTTGTCACACCACACTGAGTGCATTAGTAAACTTATGGTCTGAAGCTTATTGTTTGAAGCTTATGGTCTGAAACTTATGGTCTGAAACTTATGGTCTGAAACTTATGGTCTGAAACTTATGGTCTTCAGTTGAACTTGGCTGTCTCACCAATGGCAATGCTAGTCTAGTACAGTATATTGTTGGAAACGGAAAGTAATATACGGAAATTGACCCAAATTCGTTGATGATGTCGGACTGGATCGTGGGCAGTGATTGTGGTTACTCCTCATTAATTTTACTTCTTCAATTTGTAATTTGAGCTCATAATTATGCACATCTACATATATAATACACAATGTATCTTCATCTCTGCCTCTTTCACACTATCTGTGTGTGGCTGTCCCATTACTTATTATCTATTACTGAAGAAAAATTATTGAACTGAAATCAGAATGGGTATGTATGTATTATAAGTATTGTATTGTGGATACCAAAGGCGTCGGCTAAAAAACACAAATTTTTCCGTTATTAGCCTTCTTCTCCTACACGGCCATGTTATCGGTAAATCAGATACAGAATTTAATTCTTAATGTTATCGTAAAAGTTGGTTACATATTAATAAATACGGTAGGGATGTTTTATTACATTTACTATTACTCATTAGATTTGATAATTTTCGGAGGTCATGTATGTGAATGTGTGTTGAAAGCCACTGGCTCTCTGTGTGCATCTGGAAACGCTGCATTTGTTCATGTCAACAGAAATGTGTTCAACCAGCAGCCCTTCAGTGGATTAATTTGATGAGAATAAACATTGCAAGCTCTTAGTCTAACACTTGTTTTAACTCAATTGATGTTCTTGTCGAAAATAATGCCTTCCAATTTAGGAAACAATGTGTACGTATAATATTTGTCGTTTTTTTGTACGAAAAATTTAGATAAACACTAATAATAAATTTTTAGAGGCCCAGTTAGAGCTACAGTTAGAGGCCCAGTTAGAGGCCCAGTTAGAGGCCCAGTTAGAGCTCCAGTTAGAGGCCCTGTTAGAGCTTCAATTAAAGGCTCAGTTAAAGGTCCAGTTAGAGCTCCAGTTAAAGGTCCAGTTAGAGCTCCAGTTAGAGACCCAGTTAGAGCTCCAGTTAGAGGCCCAGTTAGAGGCCCAATTAGAGCTCCAGTTAGAGGCCCAGTTAGAGCCCAGTTATAGCTCTAGTTAAAGGTTCAGTTAAAGGTCCAGTTAGAGCTCCAGTTAGAGACCCAGTTAGAGGCCCAGTTAGAGCTCCAGCTAGAGGCTCAGTTAGAGGCCCAGTTAGAACTCCAGTTAGAGGCCCAACTAAAGGCCCAGTTAGAGCTCCAGCTAGAGGCCCAGTTAGAGGCCCAGTTAGAGTTCTTTCATCCCTAGAATGCTCTACTCTCATTCTCCCCACTATTCTGCACTAGAACTCTCCAAAAAGAGAGAAAACTCGGCTTTGCTGTAAAACAAATGTTTTTTTCTTTCTGCTTTTCCCATACTTTATTTGTCACTTCCTTCTCTTCATCATATGTTCAGCAAGCAAGAGTTTACTTGACACTCTTTTTTTCATCGCTTCGAGTGTCTTCATCATTTTATTTGCTCTGTCACTCTTTCTCCTCTAAAATTTCTTCTTCATTTTTTTATTCCTCCACAATTTCTTTATTCTCTCATCATTTTTCCATTCTCTCACCATTTCATTTCCTTACCATTTCTTCATTTCCTTCTCATTTCTTCATTCCTCTCAATTCCTTCATTCTTCACCCATTCCTTCATTTTTCCCCCATTCCTTTATTCCTCCCCCATTCCTTCATTCCTCCTCATTCCTTCATTCCTCCTCATTCCTTCATTTCTCCAATTCCTTATTTCCCTCCATTCATTCATTCCTCCCCATTCCTTAATTCCTCATTCATTCTTTCATTCCTCCCCATTCCTCCATTCCTCTTCAATTTCTTCATTCCTCCTCCATTCCTTAATTCCTCCACAATTCTTCCATACTTTCCCCATTCCTCCATTCCTCTTCCATTCCTTCATTCCTCCTCCATTCCTCAATTCCTCCACAATACTTCAATACTTTCCCCGTTTCTCCATTCCTTAATTCCTCCCCATTCCTCCATTCCTCTTCCATTCCTTCATTCCTCCTCCATTCCTCAATTTCTCCACAATTCTTCCATACTTTCCCCATTCCTCCATTCCTTAATTCCTCCCCATTCCTCAATTCCTCTTCCATTTCTTCATTCATCCCCCATTCCTCCATTCCTTAATTCCTCCCCATTCTTCCATTCCTTCATTCCTCCTCCATTCCTCAATTCCTCCACTCCTCAATTCCTCCACAATTCTTCCATACCTCCCCAATTTCTTAATTCCTCCCCATTTACCCCACACAAAACTGGCTGTCGCTCTCCGACTCAAGCGACCCAAGCTTTGCCTTGTACGGCGTCTCGACCTCAGCTTACGATGGCGGCATCAAAGAAGGAATCAGCATATCTAAATTGCTATAAATTGTCGTCATAGAGAGCGAGGTGTTAACGAGCACTGCCCTGGTCTGATCTGCCTTCATTGTCAAGGTTATAGACGGAAATGGGCAAGTGTGCCGTAGAATGGACTTAAGGGCGCCTTAAGCGGCTTAGACTTGTCACTTGCTAATGGTGCTGCTCTCTACTTCTTCTCTAGTGAACTAGCAGCTGCTCTACGAATGTAGCAGTGACGTATAGCATTCATAGTTAGGTAGCATGGACGGAATCTTATAGAAACCAGAAGGTTAATTTAATAGAAGATGTACGGTGGAGTTGTGGACAGCGATGGCTTAGGTTATATGGATTGCTTTAAGATTGTGGTTTCGATTGGGACTATAACGGAACTTGCATGTTGTAGATTAGCATGTATCGTAAATCTATAGATATGCAGTGTGTATGTGAAGTGATAATTGTTAAAAATGGAAGCAGAGCTTACGAATAGTATCAAAACCTTTGTTTAGTTTTGTGGTCAAAAGTACGTGTTAAAATTTTATAACTGGAAATAGTCTTTTAATAAAAGACTGGAACTAATTTTTTCCTGGTTAGATCTTAGTTTAGATCAGTGATTCCTAAGATATGTGCCGCGAGATGTAACGAGGTGTGATGCAAAGAAATAAATTCAATATGAATAATACAACCCGAAATTTATGAGAACATTTTGAAATACTATATGGGTTTAAAAAACTAAAAAAATTGTGGTTCTTTAGGCAAATCCGAGAAATTTCAGCTGCCGCCTTCTGCATTTAGAACTAGAACGAACCCAGTCTGTTGATCGGAATGCGTCACACACAGCTAACGTGTTTCATTTTTCATCGTTCTTGGAACAGAGAGAGTTTCATCTACGCAATTAATTTAGCAAGTCTTTTGAGCGAAATTCAGAGAAACATCTTTAAATGTTCGATGATATGGGAATCTCCAGTTTAATTCAGTGGCGTTTACGAATAAATATTTTCTAACGAATTCTTTAGTTTTGTTGGTCGAGAGTTGAGTGTGCAGGTATTATGCTTTTTTTTAACGTAAACTAATGATGCACATATTCCATGGAAAATATGCTATTTATATGTCATTGAAATGCCATTGGCGACATTACCAATAGTAAACTACGTGCCTAGGTAACTAGTTACCTGAACTAGTGTCAGTTTGAAGGCGTTCAGGTGAGGATGTTCTGTGCTCTGTGTGTCTGGCAACTCATCAATAATTTAAATTACCCATGAAATGAATAAGTTTATTACAAGGAAACGCACCCGTAACGATTGTAAAAAAATCTGATTGTGAACGAATGTCATAAGTAAGTGATTGTAATAACGTGAATGCAAAAGTTCGAGACAATTTTACCCACAAGAATAGTTTCTTAGAGTTAGGGTATCATTGGACTGGCACGCAGAAATAACCACTGATATGTTTTCGACTTATACATATTATGAAAAAACATTTCCTCAGTAATAAAAAAATGGTTTATCTGTTTTGGTAGTTTTCGGTATCATATTCATGCGAGTTTGGATTTTCTATTCTCGACAACAGACAATTTTAAAGAAGAAGAAAAACTTCTCTGAATTGAGGAAAAATGAGTTTGTTTGAAGGAAATCTGACTTGGTGCAGAAAATACCTGAAAATAACAAGAAGCTTGTGTTTGTGCTCCATTCTTCACATTCTCAATACCTGGTGAGTACTAGACATTGTCTTGTATTTGTTTCTACTTTATAAGAGTGTTTTATTTTCTTGTGCTGATGTGGTAATATGTTTGTGAACTTATTGAATTAACGCATAATTTGTGAACAAAGACTACGGATTGTTTCTACTTTGTAAGAGTGTTTTATTTTGTTGTGCCCATACGGTAATACATGTGTAAACTTACTGAATTAACTTGCGTAATTTGTGAACGAAGAGTCTTGAAAAATTTAGTTATTATTAATGTGCGTAATAGAATACTTAATAGGGCGCACCTCGAGTAAAAAAGACTAGAAATCAATCTCATCGAACGTTAAAAATTTGAAGTCTACCTCATAAGTGTTAGAAAAATTAATGTTAGATAATAATATTTAAGTCAATGTCAATATATTCATGAAAGTCTTCAGGTTCAGGTCAAAGTAAAATATTCAGAGACATTCAAACTGTACTTAGACTCGGTACAGCTAGGAATCTAAATGTATTTCCAACAAGTCCACATATTTTCCAACTGTAACTCTTTAAGGTTAGACGAAAAATAGTTTTTTATAGATATTCGACTTTTGCGTTTAATTAAAAAAAAATAATCTTTGTTGAACTATTCGAACGATCATACTATTCTAGTGACAAACCTTTCACATGAAGTCGACTACTGACACTAGTAGCAAATGTTCATGTATGTTTAGTAATTCCAACTTATTACTAAATGTTCAGATACAACAAGCTTGTAAAATAATAGGAAAATATTCAGAGATATTCCGTTATTTCAGTGAGTTGTACAATATTCCGATGTATTCAGTTATTCTCTCTAGTTCAATCTTTACAGATATTCAGTTATTCCCACCAGTTGCTCAATATTAAAAAATATTTCCCTAGCGAAAAATAACCAAATATTCAAAGTTATTCAGACACTCAATCTAATATTCCTTCAGGAGAAAGCCGATAAAAGATTATTGAATTATGATGCATTTTATCGAATAATGGTGAATGTGATGAGTGTTTGTAAATGTGATGAGTGTTTGTAAATGTGATGAGTGTTTGTAAATGTGATGAGTGTTTGTAAATGTGATGAGTGTTTGTATATGTCATGAGTGTTTGTAAATGTGATGAGTGCTTGTAAATGTGATGAGTGCTTGTAACTGTGATGAGTGCTTGTAAATGTAATAAAACTTCTCTTCTGTATTGATACGTAACAACTCTTACAATAACTTTACTAATGACAATAACAATAACAATCGTATTAAGAATAATAATACTAATGACACTAATCAAAATTTTCAGGCCAATAGAACTCTTAAAATTCTGTTTATTTACCACGTTTACATTAATCAACATTAACAGTATTCAAATAATGAAAATACCAATTATAGTAGGAATACGATTACAATGGAAATACTAATTTGAATAGAATTACAAATTATAATAAAAAATACCAAATTACAGTGAAAATCCTACTTATAATAAAAATATAAATTGCTTTTAGAATTCCTGTTTTAACGCGCGTAGATTGACATTGACAGGGCAAAGATATCTTCAATCAAGTGTATGTGGTGTACGTGAAGTTTCAATTTCTTCAATCAAGTGTATGTGGTGAACGTGAAGTTCCAATTTCATCAATCAAGTGTATGTGGTGTACGTGAAGTTCCAATTTCATCAATCAAGTGTATGTGGTGAACGTGAAGTTCCAATTTCATCAATCAAGTGTATGTGGTGTACGTGGAGTTCCAATTTCATCAATCAAGTGTATGTGGTGTACGTGGAGTTCCAATTTCTTCAATCAAATGTATGTGGTGTACGTGGAGTTCCAATTTCTTCAATCAAGTGTATGTGGTGTACGTGGAGTTCCAATTTCTTCAATCAAATGTATGTGGTGTACGTGGAGTTCCAATTTCTTCAATCAAGTGTATGTGGTGTACGTGGAGTTCCACTTTCAATAAACAGTTTCTGTTCCAACAGACTGTTTCGGTTTCAAGTGTCAACAGACAGTATCAGCTGACAGTTACAGTTTCAAGTGTCAACAGACAGTATCAGCTGACAGTTACAGTTTCAAGTGTCAACAGACAGTTACAGTTTCAAGTGTCAACAGACAGTATCAGTTGACAGTTACAGTTTCAAGTGTCAACAGACAGTATCAGTTGACAGTTACAGTTTCAAGTGTCAACAGACAGTTACAGTTTCAAGTGTCAACAGACAGTATCAGTTGACAGTTTCAGTTTCAAGTGTCAACAGACAGTTTCAGTTTCAAGTTTCAACAGACAGTTTCAAGTGTCAACAGACAGTATCAGCTGACAGTTACAGTTTCAAGTTTCAACAGACAGTGTCAGTATGAAGTGACAGTTTCAAGAGGCAATTTCAGCTCCAACAAAGAGTTCGTGTCCAACGCAGATGACGAATATCTCTATTGACGTTTCTAAGAAATTCCTTCAATTGAACTAAAAGTCAAGAAATTTTTCCCACCCGTCCACCATAATTCAAGTCACCAGCTTTCTTTTACTCAGCGTCAACATCTTATTTTTACCCTAAACGTATTGTTTTTTACCCTGAACGACTTATTTTTACCTTGAACCTTTTATTTGACCCGCATCTCATTTGAATCCTAGGTATTCTATTTTCATCATGAACGTCCTTTTTTACTGAGCATTTTTTTTTACCCTGAACATCTCACTTTTGTCTTAGACATCTTATTTTTACCTTAAACCTCTAATTCCTACCCTGAAAATTCCACCACCGTCGAAAAGTCAACTTTTGAGAATGGCACGGTTCTCAATGAAGATTTTATTGAGCTCTAGTGGTGAAGAAAGGGAACCTATTGAACCTCCTTCATAGGCCTCACAAAAATGTATATGTGGAAACAAACTGGTTACTGGAACCATTTGGTGTGAAGTGTGAAGGTATATACTTTTGTATGAGTCTGTACCTGCCGTTATGGAGTAGAAAGCTCGCTTCACTAATGCATGTACGAGTATGTGGCATTAGGACTTAATTCTTTTATATCCGAATGAAACCGATCAGTTGGGCACCATATTTTTATATACATTAAACATGAACAATTTTCAAGTAGTGCAACTTATTATGTTAGAGCAGTGTATATTTATGAGCAAGTTGATGTGATTATTTTATTTAATACTGATAACCATCTCAGGTTCATGATATTGTTTATCAAAGCAAATATTGCCTGTTTGGGGTAAGATTACATATTTGTGCTAATATTGCATATATGTGCTAATATTACATGTCTGCACTAAAATTATATGTGTATGCTAATATTACAGCTTTATGCTAATAGTATATCCATATGTAAATATTACATGTTTATTTTCATATTACGCTATATGCTCTATATACCTTTATATGTTAATATTATACATATATGTATATATATACGTATATATATATATATATATATATATATATATATATATATATATATATATATGTTGGAACCTTGAGTTTTTAATTATAATGCCAGAAAAATTGTATTGACGTAATATCATATTCATGAGTTAACTTCTTCCTCTCCATAGATTAAAATATTTTATTAGTACTAGGCTCAAGTCAATCAATTTCTTGTTACGTAATTTAATGTCATAATACATAATTTTTGTGGTCTACCTTTAAAATACATTATTTTTACGATCTTACACCATAATACATAATTTTCGTGATCTACTTTTAAAGTACATAATTTTTACGATCCTACTTCACAACACATAATTTTTGTGGTCTACCTTTAGAGTACATAATTTTTACGATCTTATTGCATAGCACGTAATTTTTATTGCCTACCTTTAAAGTATATAATTTTTACGATCTTACACTCCACATAATTTCATGGTCCAACGCCATAATGCATAGTCGTTTGTGATTTAATACTATAATAGATATTTTTTCGGATTTAATGCCATAATATTTAATTTTGTGATCTACATACCTTCAAAATACATGATTTTCATCCTGAAGATCTTGTTGTACCATAGCGAAAGTTAGCATAAAAACACACAATAAGTTTTTTATACCTATGCTTGATAATCGTAAAGCCGTAATATTTTCTATGTAATACAATATTTATTGCTGATGCATTCAGATTCCAATGAAACTGTGAATTTTATGTATTTGTTTTATAACTCTGTGTATCATATACCATGAATTAAAATGATATAATATACAGCTTCAGAATTGTGATATTGAGGCGCGTGCCACTTTAGCTTGGCTGTTTGAGAAGCAACTTTATTAGCAATAATTCTGCTTTAAATTCTATAATTTACATCTTATGATGTTATTGTGTCTGTAAATTATAAAAATTTATGTATGATTTGTCACACAATAACATCTTAAGATGATGATTTTTACCACTCAATAACATCTCAAATGACAAAATTTACCTCACAATAACATTCCAAAATGAAAATTTTTTACCACACAATAACATCTTAAGGTGATGAAAGATGATAAACTCGACCATGCTTTACCCTCGGGCAGCCGGCCGATGATAATGCACCATGTGATATTAAAAGAAAATAATCTACCCTTCTTTTCACTTAGAATTTCAGGTCATTTTCATCTCGCAGGTCTTCTTGACTTTACTACTCTCTGAAGTCAGGCACAGACAGGCAGGTTATTTTGTACGTGACAAATGCTTTATTTCGGTCATCAACAAGAAAATGCACGTGTTTTTATGCGTGCAGCCAGTGAGGGTGGAAGTGAGGGGACTGAAAATGAACTGACGCTTGATGTTCAAATGTTTTTACTGTGTATTCAGGTGTCCTTTTGAACTTTCAGGTGTTTTGCACTATTTGCATGCACTTCACTACATATTTAGGTGTTTTACTATGTATTTAAAGTCTTTAATATATATCTAGGTGTTTTATTACGTATTCAAGTGCTTTAGTTTATATTCGGTGGCTTTAGTGTGCATTTAGGTGCTTTACTATAGATTTAGATGTATTAGTACATATTTAGGTGCTGTGGTTTATACTCAGATGTTGTGGTATATATTCTGGTGCTTTGCTCCAGATTTAAGCGTATTAGTACGTATTTAGGTGCTGTGGTATATATTCGGGTGCCTCGGTATATATTCAGGTGCCTCACCTTAAATTTAGGTGCACCACCACAACCACAACAATGGACCCAACAATTCCAGTAAGTTTCTTTGTTCATTCACTTGACATATATAGCTGAGGACTGTCGGTGCGACTGTTGACGACTGTATCCGCAAAAAGCAACATTCTTGACATAGATTGCGTCAAGAACTATAGCTTACAAAGACATTCCAGGCATTATAATGCTTTTGTGACGCTCATTCAGAGGTCCTTGATGGCAACACTTTGCGGTGTCCTGCCCGCCTCACCCTCCTCTTACACAATACATTTCTTGACGTAATACTGTATTAAGGCAATATCATTTCTTGAAGGAATACTCTATTAAGGTAATATCATTTCTTGAAGGAATACTGTATTAAGGCAAAATCATTTCTTGACGGAATACTGTATTAAGGCCATATCATTTCTTGAAGGAATACTGTATTAAGGCAATATCATTTCTTGACGTAATACTGTATTAAGGCAATATCATTTCTTGAAGGAATACTGTATTAAGGCAATATCATTTCTTGAAGGAATACTGTACTAAGGCAATATCATTTCTTGAAGGAATACTGTATTAACACGTTGCCTCCGATTGCCTGATTGGTGTAAAACTTCACTTTGTACGCATAGTCACTAGAAGGATCTGAAAAAATTACAGAACCTAACCTACGTGGTACACATACGTACCACTTCGGAATCAACGTGTTAATGCAATAACATTTCTTGAGGGAATAATCTATTAAGGAAATAATATTTCTTGAGGGAATAATCTATTAAGGAAATATTATTTCTTAAGGGAATAACTTTTATGCACTGAATAATGTATTATGAGAATAACATTTATGAAAAAATAATGTGGCAAAGAAATAATCTCTTAAAGGGAAATTGGTGACGTCTCTGTACTAGTTTACTACGGGTTAAAATTACCGCACAAAATAGTGATCAAGATTTAATTATAATTTTTAGGCGATCATTTTCGGGTGACATTTTTCTGGTGATCTTTTTTGATGACCTTTTTCGGGTGATCCTTTTCAATTGATCCTTTTCGGGTGATCCTTTTCTGACGATCCTTTTTAGGTGATCCTTTCCGGGTTATCCTTTTCTGGTGATCCTTTTTTGGTGATCGTTTTCTGGTGATCGTTTTTAGTTGATCGAAATAAATTTAGTTCACCAGCCTGAAAAACAACAAAAGAAAACTTCTTCATAAAATTGTCTTGAACTCCGTCTTTATTTTTATCTTTTAAATTAGTGTAAAATAAAACAATTTGCTATTGACATGATGTTGAGACTTGGTTTTATTTTATATGATAATTAGTATTTTTTGATAAAAAGTTTGATAAAAAAGTATTTTTTAATATTACACTAATGTTATCTACATTTATTTTAGGTAAATACATAAATATCATGTATCATAAGTAGCATCACGAAAATGTTCAGGTACTGGTTGCAAAACATCCGATAAATATTTATTATATCTGATGAGTATCCGTAATACCAAAAGAATATCCGTAATATCTGAGGAGCGTACATAAAGTCAAAAGAATATCCGTTATATCCAATAATTATGCATGATTTCCTATAAATGTCAGTTATGTCACATCAATATCCATAATACCCAATGAATATTCATAGTATTCGATGAATATCCACATTACCTGATCAATATCCGTAATGATAGATGAATATTCGCAAGGTCTGATGAATATCGGTGATCTCCGATGAATATCCGCAATGTCCGATGAATATCCGATGAATATACACGCGTGAAATCAAGATCGAAGTTCCAGCTAAAAGCCTTCATTCGTACATGAATATCCTCCTCACCGTCTCCATAAGCTCGAATATTAGACAGACCGACCAGGACTGCCTTAATATTGGCCGGTATAAATATCCGAGTTAATATCCGCACAGCGCGTCAAACTCTTATTAAAACACTTAAGAGAAGTATGAGTCTCATATACCTGGTCATCAGCTCTTTAATGATAAGCTATGACCCACGCACTCGACCTCATATCAGAGGTCATAAATTTAAAGTTAATCACAGGTAACATCTTGTGTTGAAGTGCAGTGATGACTTCGTATGAGACTAGCTGATGTCTCGATGCTGTTATGAGCCACTCATGTTGGCAGCCGTCCTGCTCAACACTGTGACGTGTGTTGCTTTTCATACTTATTTTGCCTGATAGGGTGACGTGGGGTACGTTTTAGAGTAATTTTGATTGAAATGGTGACGTGGGGTACGTTTTAGAGTAATTTTGATTGAAATGGTGACGTGTGGTACGTTTTAGAGTAATTTTGATTGAAATGGTGACGTGTGATACGTTTTAAGGTGTTTGCCTGAAACGGTGACGTGTGATACATTTTGAGGTGTTTGCATGGAACGGTGATACGTTTCAAGTTTTTTGCTTAAAATGGTGATATATGAAACGTTTTGAGTTTTCTTTTGTCTGAAATGGTGACATATGACACATTTTGAAGTTTTTTGTCTGAAACGGTGATATATGTTTCCTCTGGTGTTAATTTTATCCAAAAAAGTAAAATGATCCGCCATTTAGCGTAGCTTTGCCTAAAGTGGGGACGTGTGTTACCTCATTAGTTAATTTTGCCTGAAATGGTGACTTGCTTAAAATTCTGAGCGTTTTGGCTCCACCAAATTACACATGGATTCAAGACACAGATTTAGGCACCAAGTTAAGCAGCGATGTTTACCTCTTGCAACTTAACGTCTAATTAGAGCCCAATGTTTGGTAGGTAGGTCTTAATTAGGTAACTTAATGTCATAACTGATGTAAAAGTCACCTTATGGCACTAGATTGATTTTAATTATGTTCCTAGATAATTATGCATCGATATATAATCATATAATTACGTTCTTAGATAATTACGCTTCTAGACAAAGCAATTTTGTTCCTAGATAATTATCATTCTAAATAATTACGCCCCTAGACTTACATTCCTAGATGCTATAGATATGCTCCTAGATAATTATAATAATAGAAAGCGTTGTTATCAAATAATTACTTTCCTAGAGGAATTTGATTCTAAAATTAGATTGATATTTTGTATTAATTATATCAGTCAACTTCTTTTAAAAACATCATCGCTACGGTTATTAAATCAATTAACAAGTTAAGTAATGAAAAATAATTCAATTTCTGCATTTATTTCTTCAGAAAAGCCCTTAACCTCAGCACTAGCAACAGCACTTTATTATAACAACTAATTTTTGTGCAAAAGAAAACCCAGTCAATCTTTTAAATCGATTAATTAACGAAAATTAATGGAGACCATGGTGTAAAGTACGATAATTTTCGAAAATAAGTGAAAATGATCCTCTATCGTGCTAAAATTTACGATTATTTCTGAAACTAAACGTTGTTCACGCTATACTCTATGATAATTTACGATAATACGCAAAAATTAACCTTGAATATGCTATACCCCACTATAATTTACGATAATTTGTAAAAATTCATGTCGATCATACTATAACCTACGATAATATACGATAATTTGTAAAAATTAACGTTGATCATACTATACAACACGATTACTTACAATAATACGCGAAAATGAACGTTGATCATGCCATACCTCACGATAATTTACGATAATTTATGAAAATTAACGTTCCTGGTGCGACGAAGTTTGATTGAATACGGCTGCTGAAAATATTGCGATCACTGCATTATACGAAATTGGATTGGAATCTGGAAGCGGACTCGGCATCCGGAAGTTTAACAGTAGACATGTTAATACGAAGCCCAGAAAGCCCAATTCCCAAAAGCTACAGCATAGCCTGTCGCCCATATTTCTCTGGAATGGAAACTGGGAACCGTCTCGATATTCCCGTGGGAATGCGTGCAAAGTTTCGATAGGTGCTTATTGAGATATGGAAATGCAGGTCTGCCTTCCAGCCTTATCCGTTGAAAATCGCCAGAATTTTACGATAATTGAAAAGTGAACTTGACCAATAAAATTTGAATGTCGAAGCAATTTTGCCACGCTGCCTATGAAGATTTGATGCCATGGCCTCCGAGCGATGATCTCAAGCGCTGCTCTTTGATTTCTTTTCCTCTCCGTGCTGATTTTCCTGACAACTTAACGCAGTTCTCGTCTACAAAATTCTGCAGCATCAAATGAGATAAATAGAAACTTCAAAAAACTACTCGAATACAAGTTGAATGCAATTACAATACGAAACTGACTCGAATACAAATATAATAAATTAGAGCTTGAATTCTGTGCACATTTAAGCTGTGCTAACTTAATACTCTAAAGAAGGATCAAGGCTTGAAAAAATGTTGAAACTAATTTTTTAGATTATCAGAAAAAACTTTCAAACGAAACTTCAGTGAGGTATGCTGCAAGCACACACTGTGTACATTCATTATTGTTTAGTATTCTTCATTGATCAGTAGTTGTACTACTTATTTGATCCATTTGCTGTTTTTAAAAAGAAATTCATCCTGTTTAATTATAATAAGTTACAGTATAGACAGACAGATTCTGTTAATCATACAACTATACAAGTATACTAATCTGACATTAATAACCTCGATCACCTTTACTTCACAGCTCAGATTCATGGTACATCTCAATCCCCAACTTGCTCATCCCAATTCCCAAAAAATTCCTCAGAAAAATACGTATTTTTGTGACCTTTTGAAGTTCAAAATCTTGAAAAATTTCGAGCCAAAGTTGCCTTCGCTGAGGCCCTCGCTAACCGAACATGAAACATTTAACGAGTGGCACGAAATGTTTAACGAGTGGCTCGTTTGAGTGGGTGATTTACAGGGGCCATTGAGGCGATCACTCCAGTTAACAGTTAAGAGGGTGAGTGACGCATTCATTAGTGTCTACAAAAGAAACAAAGGCTAGCGCTGATGTGTTATTCTAAGGCCATTGTGCTCATCGCACCTCGAAACACAAGCTCCGTCGGCCGCCCTCCGAAAACTGTTCATTCACGGCCCTGTGCTGACTGATTGGATTAGCAGGAAGATCATAGCAGATTAACGGCAGATCATAGCAGATTAACGGCAGATTATACTCTCCGCACAATGCTCTCACGCTAAAGTTATTCCAAGGAAACAAAACGCCAAATGAAGGTTGTACGCCTGGCAGTGAACTGCATGCCTCTTTCCGTGGAGGAAACTCGGTGGGTGCATTTTGCTGCGTATTATGGTTCTTCAATTTCTGACAGTCCTGCTGTTTCTCTTGAAGTCAGTTCGTTTCTTCATAATTCAGAGATTTGAGGCATACTTTCCTGCGGATACAAGGAGAAAATTCGTTTGACTTGTTTAGAAGGAAATGTGGTTAAGCTCTAGTGAGGAAACCAATGACATTTAATTATAATCTTTGTTCTGTGTGACTTTTCCTTCAAATAGGGAGGATCCACAGATCAAATAAGGGAGGTCAAATTGCGCTCAATTTTTGTTATTGAAAATTTATTTAATTAAGCGTTCGCATTTTCCTACTTGATTTATTCTGCTTTAATTCTTCGGATATTCAATGTACGGCTATCTCATGTGCTTGAAAATTGTTTTTCTGTGTTTGTCCGTACAATTACTGATAAAAATTATTAATGAAGGACATGAGGAACATTATTATGGACTTGACACTGGCCTTAAACAGATTTCAAACGAGAAAGTTCAAACTATGAAACTGACATTAAATACGAACTTTATTAGTTTTTATCCTTAGAGGTCACTCGTAAAATATTCATATATAGTTTAGAAGTAGTTAGTAAATTGGAAATATTGTACAAAGTTAGTATTTTGAGGTTGAAAGTTTTGATAAAAATAAAAGTTAATCGTCAAGTCCAATCAATATCGAATAAATATAAAAGGAAAATACTAAATATCTTATTTTAAAATCAAATGTTAGTGCCTTATATTTTACATTGACAGGCCTTTACAAACTAGAGTTCATTTATTAATAATTTGTACGGTAAATTGTAATGGCAACCACAAGCTACACAAAATCCTCTATACTTCAGAAACAAACGACAAATTTTTACTGACGACCATTTCAAAAATTTAAGAAGTTACGAAAATGGCTCTCAAATCTAATATCTTGGCTGAAAAACATCTTTTAACAGGCACGGGCTTTCAGGCTTCCGCTATTCGTTCCTGTCTCTCAAAAGCTCACGCGTTAGGATAGGATTACTGAGTCAAAGCGTTCCGGTGTGACTCCCTAGACCGCGCAACAGCGGTGGCGGAAACTCAAATAGACGGCGGCGAACCACCAGGCTGTCATACAGCGACGGTGTTAGCCGCTACATTTAGACGTCACTGCATGCCATATGTAGATGTCACCTATGTCATGTTATGCGTCACCTATGTCGTGTTTATGTGTTACCACATACCATGTGTAGATGTCACCTATGTCGTGTTTATGTGTTACCACATACCATGTGTAGATGTCACCTATGTCGTGTTTATGTGTTACCACGTGTCATGTGTAGATGTCACCTACGTCGTGTTTATGTGTTACCACTTGCCACGTGTAGATGTCACCCATGTCAGGTTTATGCATCACTTATGTCATGTTTTCGCGTCACCATGTCATGTTTAGACATCACATACCCAATATTGAAACATGCTCTTTGCAGTGATTATACAACACCTATTCCGTCTTTATTCATCATTTTTAATGTGCTTAAAAACTCAGTATACTGTGTCTAGTCATCATTTTTGTTATGTTTGAATAATACCAGAGTAGATATTTTAGAGTTGATACTTCAGAGCAGATACTTCAGAGCAGATACTTCAGAGCAGATACTTCAGAGCAGATACTTCAGAGCAGATATTTTAGAGTAGATACTTCAGAGCAGATACTTCAGAGCAGATACTTCAGAGCAGATACATGTACTTCAGAGCAGATATTTTAGAGCAAATACTTCAGAGCAGATATTTTAGAGCAGATACTTCAGAGCAGATACTCCAGAGCAGATGCATTAAAGCGTCTTCTTGCCTTCCTGAAGTTATGCGTATGGAGGTGGACGTATACAATGCACTTGTACATACATAATGCTTCATGTCATACATCATATCAAGTCTACACGCGTTATGTGTCATGTACATTGTTATACACTAATAAATTGCATTATACATTCATGTAGTTAAATTTAATCAAAATTTAATCGATTTAATTTTCTACTCCAGGAATTAAATTTTTACATGAAATTTATATTAACTTGCATGCAAATCTCAACAGCTGAATTTTTTTTTCAGTATCCGTGTGAACAAAGAAGCTTATTTCTCTGCGCACATATCACAAAACAAGAATTTCTCTCAATGCAAACTTGGCTAATAAAGACCAAGTCTCAGTTGCGTTAGGAGGCTTCATTTGATTAGTTTTAATCGAGGACGAGCTTTGACTTTTTTTCTTGCTTTGTTGTGTTGGCTTCTGTCTCTCACAAGCGACACAATCATTGACTTGCGAGACGAGCTGGAGTTGTAGTACTGCTCTGTCACTTAACTTTTGCCTCTCTTCACCTTGTCCAGGGGGAGTTGTAGAGTGGGGAGTTGTAGAGAGGGGAGTTGTAGAGTGGGGAGTTGTAGAGT